>CM031612.1:81123505-81131005 GCA_018398815.1 Conus ventricosus
GCAGGGCCCCCCTGGGGGTTCGGGCCGGGGACGGTGGAGGAGCCCCCCGTCTTGAGGGGCCGGCCCGACCCGTCCGGGACCTCCGAACAGCGCCTCGTTTTCCTTTCCCCCCCCCCCCCCCCCTTCCGGACGCGCTCTTCACTGCCGGCTTGTGAGTCGAGGGTGTCGGCTTTGAGCGACTCCCTGCGAGAACTGACCCGGCTCGGAGCACCTAGTGCGACAGGGTGCTCCCAGCAGACTTGACAGGGGCAGGGGTGTGGACGCACTCCATGGTGTTAGGAAAGGATCGATGCTGGAAATATTTCTTTATAATTGTGTATATGTTATATGTGCTGGAATGCTGTAATTGTGATTGTGTACGTCGTATGGTGAAATGTTTATTTATAATCGTGCATGTTGTGGGTGTTGGAGTGCTTGATTGTGATTGTGCATGTTGTGTGCGTTGGAGTGCTTGATTGTGATTGTGCATGTTGTGTGTGTTGAATGCTTATTTTGCTGGTGTGAATAAATGGGTGTTGTATCGTAATCTTTATTGTGTGGTCTCTTGCGGGGCGTGTGAGGTCAGTCACTCCTTCACTCCCACCTAGACCGATCCTGTCAGGGCAGACCTCCAGGGGTCGGTCGGGATGAGGAAAACAAATTTGGTGCCAATTAAAGTGTCCAAGAACAGCCCAACAATAGGCGAACCAGACAAAATCATGTTGACTTACTCCTAATGTCTTCGCCAACAGGGCTACCGCATTAACATTGATACGAACAATGAGTAGACTAATGCAGCATACTTCAAAAGATCATGGCAAACAAGAATTCTGTAGAAAATGTTTAACAAGAATGCCATCTGTTCAAGCCGCGAGCGAACATAAGAAACATTGTAAAAGTTCTGTAGACTGTAATACAGAACTAATTACGCCCCCACCCGGATCTAAAGTTAGTTTTAAGAACTGGAAACGGCTGCAACATTCTCCATATGTTGTTTACGCAGACTTTGAATCACTCATTGTTCCTTATGAAGGGCCAGCGCCACAAAAACTTCGAAAAACAGTCTTAATGAGTAATCATCAGATTTGTTCATTTGCCTTCATTGTTGTCAGGTCGGATGGCGCCCATTCAGCACCAGAATTGTATAGAGGGCCCAGATGCTGCAGAATACTTCTTTAGAACGCATGCAGCAAGTGCGTAATGACTGTTCTAATAATCTAAATTTATCTGAAATCATAATGCGCCTGAAGCCAACAACAGTATGACTCAGCCACACATTGTTGGATTTGCGGTTTAGGTCTCTCATCAGACGCAGCGAATCCAAAAGTAAGAGACCTGATCACATTAGCGGAAAGTTTAGAGGAGCAGCGCACAGTAAATGCAATCTTCAACTAAAGTTTGAACAAAGACATGGAAGCTGCCTGTATTCTTTCACAACTTGCGAGGTTACGACTCTCACCTTATAATGCAAGCAGTAACCAGCGCCTTCAGGGTAGCATGCATTGCACAGTCATCAGAAAAGTACATGTGCTTTAATCTAAATAACATGTCTTTTTATGACTCTATGCAACACATGTTGGTTCATTAGAGTCACTGGCTATGTCCTTAAAGGCCTGCCCAATAACAGAAGAATATTTTGACTCAACTCTTTTTAGAAAGGGCGTTTACCCTTAGAGTATATAAACAGTTGGGGAAAAGGGTTTGATGAAGATACACTTCCACCTAAAGGGCGTTCTTTTCTAGCCTTAGAGGAAAGGACATCATGATTCTGATTACCAGCATGCTCAAGATGCGTGGCAGAAGTTAGAGTGTAAAACAATGGGACTATCATGACTCCTACTTGAGGGCTGATGTATGTTTGTTGGGGGACGTCTTTGAAAATTACAGAAAGACCTGCATGAAACATTATAGCCGGGATCCCGCGCATTACATTTCTGCGCCCGGGATGGAGTTGGGATGCTTTCTTAAATTTTAAACGGGAGTACAGATTGATTATTGTGGGGATTTACCAATGATTCAGTTTGATTGAAAAACGGGTTGCGTGGGGGAATTAGTATGGGTCGCATCATTACTGAAAAGCAAACAAAAAATACTTGGACGACTATGATCCGAGTAAAAGGTCTAACTATCTTATGAATTTAGATGCAAACAATCTGTATGGTTGGGCAAGGGCGCAATCACTTCCATTACGTAACTTCAAGATGTACACGGGCGGCGATCCAATAATATTCAAAAGGCATTAAAGTGGTTGGGCAGTTTAACGCCTGATAAAACAGCGGGGTTTCATTCTAGAAGTTGATTTAGAATATCCTCATGAACTCCATGACCTGCAAAATGACTATCCATTAGCAGCAGAAAGCTAAAGATGGATCCAAGAGAACCGCCTAACTTGTGCCTAATCTTCGCGGCAAAAAAAATTATGTCTGTCATTACAGACTTCTGAAATTTTTATTTAAGACATGGGTTGAAGTTGACAGCAGTTCATCGCATAATTGCTTTTGACAAGAACAGTTCATAAAGCCATACATCATGAAGAACACTGATCTTAGAACTAAATCCACAGATCTTCAGAAAAAGACTTTTTCAAGCTAAATGAACAACAGCTGTTTTGGAAAGACTATGAGAATCCGCACAAGCGTAAGATTTCAGATTAGTCACCAAACAAAAACAAAGGGCAATTAAGCTGACTTCAAAACCTAATTATCAGGACTTCAGAAGATTTCATGATCAGCTTTTGGCATAATGATGAAAAAAAAGAAAGTCAATTAACAAACCTGTATTTTTTTTGGGTTTATTTGTTTTAGAATTATCAAAGTTTTTGATGTTAGAGTTTCTTTATGACTACTTTAAGCCCTCGTATCCTGAGTCCAAGTACTTTACACAGATACAGATATTTTGTTATAGATATCCTTACGAAGACATCTAAAAAGACATGAATGGAAAGTGGCTAAAGGCATGCAGGATGTTATGATACATCTGATTATCCTAAAGATTCACCTTTGCATTCAATTATAACAAGAAGGTTTTTAGGAAAGATGAAAGGATGAATTATCTGGAAAGGTGATAAAGGAGTTTGTTGTTTAAGGTCAAAAAGTACAGTATTTCGAGCCGGGAGAAAATCTTAAGAAAGCAAAGGGAATATCTCGCAGCGTGTGCAGTCAAACATATCACATACAACTACAAAGAACATTTTTTAAAGCAATAAGACTTTTCATCATGACAACGAAAAAACTGCGATCTAATCTACATGAGATCAACACAACTGTTGTAACAAAGAAGTCGTTAGACAGAACAAACACAAAAGGGGTTTTGTTAATCCAGATTTTCATATGCATATGGACATTATAGAACCGTAAAATAATTAAAGGGGAACTGTGTCAGGTGGATTATCTGCAGTTCTTCTTTCACAAAAGATCTTTGAGGAGCGGGTTGTTTTGTTGTGTCATTTCTCGTAAATAATACACGGGCGATTCATTTTTTAAAATTCTTTTTATTTCATATGGTCAATACTCCAAATTGGATCGGTTGCCCTGATCGAGTGTCCCCTTCTGCTTCCCCGGTAATAAAGGTACCTTATTTTCCCAATCCAAATGGTAAAGTTTTCTGGATGAAGACTCTCCTTCACAACTTTTATTGTTTTTTTTTTTGATTGCTTGTACGGGTTTTAACCCTTTAAATTCTCATTATTCATTGCGCGCAAAACTGGGGGCAATCTTCTAACCCATTCTGTTTGCGAGAATTGTCAATCAGCTCTCTGTGATACTGGTAGGAAAAAGTCTTTCAGCTAACTGTTTGTTAAATTTTTAAACTAAAGCCTGTGATCTGTGAACTCCCGAATGCCTCTTTTAAGGGTAACTCTATGTATTAACAATAATTGATTCACTTGGCCATTAAATTTTTTTCATCATCAACGAATCATGCGAGGGTAATTACGGGCCTCGCTGGTATATCAGCTGTATGGCAACAGCAACAGCAGAAAGCACTCTTTTGTGTTAATGGTTCTGCATCTTTGTACCTTGAAGCATGTCAAGACTGTGAGTGCGTACTTAAATCTTTTCGTCAAATCCTATCAGAGGGAAAAATATAGAAGATCCATTTGATGGGTGTCTTTTGGGGAGTTGTATTGACAAAGGTGGTCTCTGTATTCTCTAGGCGCCGGTAAAAAAATTTGCCAAATCGCTGTTTAGATAACCATTCTTTTGCTGTTTTTCACTGACTCCACTGCTTGGCTTAGCTTTTTGATTGCCGTGATTCCCTTCCAATATCCTTTTGGCGAATAATAAATTTTGTTCATTTTTTACTCAGCCAATATTAGTGCAACAAAATACACAACGGTCATACCAACGACAATAAACCCGATTTCTTGCATCTTTGTTTTTCTGATGGTTGAAAAAGTCACTGAATTTTGGTGGGGGAATGTCTCGATTTGGGTTTGCCTGTTACAAGATAAAATTGTTTTATTGCTTATCAACATTTTTAAATGTGTAAGCTGCTGCCCCTTTTTTTTCAGTGTGTCTTAATAAAATCTAACGCTCAAGTTCTGCTTTTCATAGCGTCTTGTGCAGCTGCTAGTTTCTCCATAGCTTTGTTATGTCTTTTCTCTCGCCGTCACCCCCCAGTTTACTAAATGCGAAATTACTTCCGCTAAAAGCAAGCGCATTCACCACAGCGCCGCCTATCATTATGCGAGTGAAGCCATTTTTTATAAATGTATTTTTTTTTACATATTATATTTTCTGGAATTATTCCTTGCTTAACTAGAAAATCTTTCGTAGCAAACGAAGCTGCAACAATACAATCAGCTTTGCTGAATCCTCAAAGTCTAGTTTGCCAAGATCTGCTGGTTTAATTCTTAACAGGCTTTTTCCAAGCATTGAGTATCCTACACTTAGTCCTCCAATAACAGCAGAATGGTTTTACAAGGTTGGTAACAGTTTTTTCGGTGCTCATTTTTTAAAAATAAAAATAATTATAATTAATAAAAAACATGAACAGTGATGATCTACTACAGCTACAAGCAGCCTAAACCTTCCTGAACTTATGAATGACCAAGTTGATGACCAAGCTATTATGCCCAAAAAGGAGAGGCTGTATTCTTTGGGAGCGTGTGGAAAAAAAACAGTTCCTCGGAACTGAATTCAGCATTGAACACATTCAACAGATGTCGCCACAAGACATTTTTTAAAATATCATAACAGGTATGAAGCGCAGCTGGGGTCTAGAATGGGGAAAAGTGTGGGGCAAACGGTTCTTAGTTTGTACATAAACAAGTCAGTAGATTTGCTCCATTGATTTTTGAACAAAGACTTACGTATGATTTAACCAAGAAACCAGTTTTAACAAAGTCATTAGAGTCTCTAGGGTGTGATCTAACACAGATTTGGAACATTGTTATCGCCATTAATCATGGGATTTAAAAACTTTTTAATCATATAGATTTTGTTCCCTTCAAAATGAAAAGAGCTGAAAAATCATCAGAACCAGAATCAGGAAACATTGAATCAGTGGAGAAAGTAAAACCCAAACCAGAAAATCACAAATCAGAAAAAAACTGAACCAGGTGGGGCCAGTGAAAAGCATCCTGGGGGTGTTAAGCAGGAAAAAAATTACAAGTGGAAAAGACAAAAAAAATTAATGTTACAGAATATAACTCATCATGAAAACATAACACCCCCCAACGCCAAACAAGTTGATCAATGCCGCTAAAAACTCCATGCGATTCAAGGCCGCCAAAGTCTTCATGGAATAAATTTAACTTAAAACTGTTGCCATTTTTTGGCGCCATTGCTGCTGTGGGGGGAGTTATTACGGTTATAAAATATATAACCAATGGCAACAAAAACAAAAGCAATCAAAAAAATCTGAACCACTAAATACAGAAAAAGACAACAGCACGCCAAAACCGCCAATAACAAAGCACATTTTTGATCCATTTATAATGCAATAATATTTTAATTTTTTTAAATAAAAATAGATCATGGTATTATAAAATGATAAAGTCAATAAATAAAGACATGAGTCTATAAAAGACATTTCCATAGACCCGAATTGTAATCAATGCGGTTGCTTTGATGTAAGAACTTCATTAAGATCTATGCTGACCGATCTCGCGCAGAGAACCCGAGCAAAAATATTCTCAGTGATGACGCGTTTTTTGAGGGGTGTGTGTACTATATTAGACATCTGCTGTTTAAGACAAAAACATAGATTGTATTTTTTTAAATTATAAATAAAATTGAATAAGAACTTGGGTGTACTTAGAGGATGACTTAGTTATGATCTTAGTTAACTTGGTAAGACTTAATTAAGAACTTTAAACAAAACTTATTAAGAAATTGAAGTAACTTAATTAAAATCTTAATTAAGTTCTTAATTAAGAACTTGATAAAATTAAGTAAGAACTTTGAAGTAACTTGACTGTGTGCATGCGGGGTGGGGGGGGGTAGGGGGGGTAGGGGTGGTATGCTATTGCGCGCACCTCAATCAACTAGGGCAATGATCATATATGATCACTTGACCTAGTTTGCCGCTGTGCTTTGCAGGGGCTGCCTGCGCTTTGTAGGTCAAGTGATCATATATGATCACTTGACCTAGTTTGCCACTATGCTTTTAGGTCAAGTGATCATATATGATCACTTGACCTAGTTTGCCACTGTGCTTTGAAGGGCAAGTGATCATATATGATCACTTGACCTAGTTTGCCACTGTGCTTTGTAGGCAAGTGATCATATATGATCACTTGACCTAGTTTTGCCACTATGCTTTTGTAGGTCAAGTGATCATATATGATCACTTGACCTAGTTTGCCACTGTGCTTTGTAGGGCAAGGGATCATATATGATCACTTGACCTAGTTTGCCACTGTGCTTGTAGGTCAAGTGATCATATATGATCACTTGACCTAGTTTGCCACTGTGCTTTGTAGGTCAAGTGATCATATATGATCACTTGACCTAGTTTGCCACTGTGCTTTGTAGGTCAAGTGATCATATATGATCACTTGACCTAATTTGCACTGTGCTTTGTAGGTCAAGTGATCATATATGATCACTTGACCTAGTTTGCCACTGTGCTTTGTAGGTCAAGTGATCATATATGATCACTTGACCTAGTTTGCCACTGTGCTTTGTAGGTCAAGCGATCATATATGATCACTTGACCTAGTTTGCCGCTGTGCTTTGCAGGTGCTGCTGCGCTTTGTAGGTCAAGTGATCATATATGATCACTTGACCTAGTTTGCCACTATGCTTTGTAGGTCAAGTGATCATATATGATCACTTGACCTAGTTTGCCACTGTGCTTTGTAGGTCAAGTGATCATATATGATCACTTGACCTAGTTTGCCACTGTGCTTTGTAGGTCAAGTGATCATATATGATCACTTGACCTAGTTTGCCAATGTGCTTTGTAGGTCAAGTGATCATATATGATCACTTGACCTAGTTTGCCACTGTGCTTTGTAGGTCAAGTGATCATATATGATCACTTGACCTAATTTGCCACTGTGCTTTGTAGGTCAAG
>CM031612.1:81136005-81148505 GCA_018398815.1 Conus ventricosus
GAAGTCATGTCCCAACTCTTTTGCCATCTTTCAAGCTTATTAAAGTCCTGCTGTAAATCATCTTGTCTTGGCTTGTTTGTTTACTTACTGTAGACAGCTGTGTCATCTACGAAGAGACGTGTCTGTGAGGAGAGATCATCGGGCAAATCGTTTATGTAGGCCGGGAAAAGACTCGGACCTAAACACGGAGCCCTGGGGTACTCTCGACTTGACACAGATGAAGTCTAATGCTGCTTTGATCATTCAAACATCTTTGTTTTTCGCTTTCAAATGAGGTGACTGCAAGCGGATTTTTTTTAGCTTAAAAGAAACAATTACGGTTCCACCTTACGCAAGAGACAAACAAATTACAAGACAAAACACGACGCGTTTCGACCTCTTTGGTCACTGGTTCCTCAAAATGGGCGAAAAATGGATGAAGAATGAAAAACTCTGGCGATTTCCTTTTTGCCCTTTTTGATACAAAGTTCGACCTCATTGGATTTGTGAAGAAGTGGTTGGCAAGGCACTGGGGATTGGAAAAGTGAGGGAACAGGCCTGAGCTCTCTGGTGGTGAGGGCTTGGGTACGTTTTCCTGTGCAGCCATCCATCGTAATTTTCAGACACAGATCTTTCAAAGTCAAGGTGCTTTTGGTATTTGTTGGTGGTAGGTTGGGTGGGAATAAATGTTAGATTTTTTTGGTCAGAATTAATCTTTCACGGTTGGTGAGGGTGAGGTTATCAAGGATGCAGTGGACATGGTGGCGGTGTTGTGCAGAGATGGTAGTGGAATCAGAGGTGTGTGTTTGTGTGTGTGTGTGTGTGTGTGTGTGTGTGTGTGTGTGTGTGTGTGTGTGTGGGGTGTGTGTGTGTGCGTGTGTGTGTGTGTGTGTGTGTGTGTGTGCATGTGTGTGTGTGTGGTGTGTGTGTGTGTGTGTGTGTGTGTGTGTGTGTGTGTGTGTGTGTGTGTATGTGTGTGTGTGTGTTGTGTGTGTGTGTGTGTGTGTGTGTGTGTGTGTGTGTGTGTGTGTGTGTGTGTGTGTGTGTGTGTGTGTGTTGAGGGGGGGGGGGGTCCGACTGGTCTGGGAGTTTTGTCTTGTGTTTGTTCTGTAATTTCAATTCCTTATCATCTTATCAGGCTGCTGGCGTTGTAAATGAGTTGGTGGTATGTGTGCATGAGCTGCCGGCCTGAGTCTTGAAGCAGTGGCTATTGGCATGACGATTGTGCTCTGTTGTTTGAAATGTTGGAGAAGACAGGAGCGAGGCTTGAGGGATGAACGGAGTGTTTTGATATTATGTGCCAACGTGAGTTTGTAGCTGGCTTGGAAAAGAACCCTTGTAGTGGTAGTGGTGAGAGTGGGATTATGGAGGTTGGATAAGACGTGAGAGACTGAGAAGCCTCAAGGGGTGATACGTAGACTAAGGCATTGTTTTAGAAAGTGGAGCTGAGCGTGGTCTCTGAAACTGTGTTTTAGCATCATTATCCTAGTGTCATTGGTTGGATGATGGGTTGCAACAAAAAAGAAATGGGTGACCAGCCGCCGTGGCGAAGTAGTTAGCGTCGCGGACACCCGGCTGGGAGGTCGTGGGTTCGAATCCCATCAGAGTCATGTGGGTTTTTCTGCCCCGACCGGCTCCTACCCAGAATCGAGTTTGCTGCGGACTCAGTTGGGAAGACTGGGACCACACAGTTGAGTTTCATCCACTTAATGGATGCGTTTCTGAGAGTGTTGCTCAACTTTCCTGACCAACACTGCAGGTGCCTGTATCTCTCGGGCCTGGTTGACGCCGGGATGTATTATGAAAGGAAGCGTAGAGTACAGCCCTGTCATGTAGTCTCAGACCGAAATAGAAATCCGTAGCATCATCTTAATCATCCTCATTCTCATCGATCAGCATAAAAAAAATGTCTCAAGTTCTGTGGCCCTTCATGCCCTGCTCTCATGGTGACCTCAATTTCGATGTCCTCTCCACGTCTGTGTGGCCTTGGTTTGGTTCCGTCAGGGTCACCGGTATCGGCGAGTCCATGGGGGCTGTCGTTGGACGAACGTGGTGGCGCCCTCCGGAGGGAGAGCTCACTCACGCCGGCTCTGCGACTAAGCAATTATTGTCGTCAGTAGGGGCTTAGTAGGTGGTGTCCTGCGTATGTTAGATCAGAACAGGCGCCACTCAACACCACCGAAGTGACTCGGCAGCAGTGCAGTGTCTCCTCCGGTGGGTTGCCTCTTGACGGCTTGACATTGACTGCTCCCTGTGGATTGCCTGTGCCGGGGCTGCGGCGGGGCCGACCGGGCTGTGGCTGTGAACGGGGTGTGGGAATGAGCGGCGTGGGTGCACTGCCTCTGAGGTGGCACAGAGGTTGGGACAGCAAAAAAGAAAAGAAAAAAAAAAAAAAAGAAAAAAAAAAGAAATGGGTGAACTGGCGAAACCTTGCTGCGAGAGAAGAATAGGGTGGCTGGCATTATAGTCAGGTGGCTGAAATCTGTATCTTGCAAAAAAACTAATACCCTAAACGTTTCGGGTTAGAAGCAAACATCCAGTTTTTCTGAAATTTGTTGATGTATTCGAAGACAACCTGGGTGGATGGCCCTTCCAAATTTGCCCACCTTGGCCGCCATGACACTTTTTAAAATGGCCGCCGAAAACGAGACTTTTCTGCATATCTCTAGTTGCAATGAACATAATACACATAATTAATGTCAAATGTACCATTTTTTGGTATAGAGAAATCAAATTTTACACACTTTTCTGTGTGAAAATGAGGGTTGACCTAAAAAATGTCTTACAAAAGTGAATACTAGGCTACTTTAGAGAATTCAAGATACACATAAAAGTGATGAACATTATTTCCATCAATGGTGTCGGTCTCTCTGGAGTACACGGTCAACATGTACAGAAAATAGTATCCTGTGGTGTCGGTCTCTCTGGAGTGCACGTTTTGGATATGTTTGGGGCAGGTCAAACCGACTGTACTTTCATCAGTTATCCTGCTGCTCAGGAGACACAGGATTTCTGCAGTTTCCTCTGTAACAGTAGCATGCCTTTGTGCAAGCAAGAGCCAGCCGTGTGCATCGGCACCGCCGTGTTGCACAGCATGCCGCTTCCTCGCCCCCTGCTCCTCTTCCACAACCACAGGATGTGAGCTCAGGCACATGGCTGTCGAAGGCTCCTCTGTGAGAAGTTTAGACTCAAGTACTGCATGGCTGTCATCCTTTTCAACTAGCTTCCAGCCACTGTCCACTGTGGAGGCAAGTACTGATTTGCCTCTAGTGCTCGCTTCCAGATCAAAGTGTGTGATAATGTGATCGTCTAATGTGCAGTAACAGAGCATCACGTGTGGGAGGAAGGTTTTCAATACTTCTCTTTGCACTGTGAAAGAGATCACATCGAACCTGCTGAACTGATTGCTGATGCCTGTCTGGGTTGTACAATCTACAGACAAAAGACTCAGCATCAGCCAAAACAGCCTCATCAGGAAAGTCTTCTTTTTCTGGATTTTGAAGAAGCTCTGGGTTGTTGACAGAAATGGACCAAGCTGATAGCTTGCCAGTGCCAGCAAATTGGCTTGTGCTGTCCGACCCCGTGATAGCATGAAATGCTAATAGAGATTCTCTTTCTGCATCAGTGATGTTGATGTGGTGGACAGGAACATAATGTTCCTTTCGTGGCGTCCCAGACTGCATCCAAAGGAACAGGCTAAACTGTGGTTGGTGGGCAAGGAGGAGGACAAGGACATCGGTGTCACGACTGACAACAACAGTCTGAGGGAATCCTCGTTCACTTGCTTCTCTTGCATGGAGTCGCATGCGGGTATCTGCTTCTTCATGATCAGCTGAGGTAAGGTGTGACACGTCTCTTCCTGTTGATGTCCAGACTTTTGCAGGCCCTTTGAATCCACCACTGAGTACCAGTTCTCTGCCTGTCTCATTTGGAATCTGCTGGATAGCTGAGCACATAAAAAGTCTGTCAGACTGGCTTTGTTTTCATTCAGTGAGATGAATCTGTCCCACTGGCCAATAATCTGGTGTCGTGACTGCAGACTCCTTTTGATAGTTTGTTTCCTTTCCACTCTTGTAGCATGGGCTGTTGATTTGATTGTCTGTGGATTGTATCTGTCAAAGACGATGTCAACACGGGTACAATCGTTGGAAAAGAGGCTTTCCACGTGTTGTGCAAAGTTGTCGCTCCATTCTCCAAAGGTCTTTGCTCCAACCCGGTTTCCAAGGGCTTGAACCATAGCCATACCATCTACGATGGTGCAGGTCAAGTTAGTGTTTTCTGAGACAGCATTCTGAGGCAAAGCCTTCTTAAGTATTTTACCCAGTTCAGCCTTGTTTCTGGGTAGTCGCAGTTTACGGTCAGCTGTTGCAAGAGAAAGAGGAATTGGACAGAGTTCTTGCTGTAACAGCCTGTCAACATCAATGTCTCTTCCTGCTTCCATTGCTGTTATCACACGTCTGAACAACTCTCTGTCTGCTTCCACATTTACAGCTTTCTGTTTTCCAGTATCAATCTGTACTGTGTACATGCCATCAAATGTTTGAAGCTTATGTGTCTTGATTCTGTCATGAAAACCTGCTGTTTTGTCTTTGAATCTTTCACGGACAAAGTCTTTGATGACTGACTTCCCTAATTCTTCCGCCATCAATAAGTCATTCTTCACAGCCTCATTGGCAACATCCCCAGTGGTGAGTGAAACAAGCTCTGAAGATGGCTGGGCAAAGGGATTGAAGACACGGAACATACCAATGAGTTTTCGCACATCATCATGGTCCTGCTTCATCCGCTTCTTTCCAAAGTCCTTGTGTCCAAAGTCACTTTCCTGTTTGATGTCAGTAGTCAAGCTGAACACGTCTTTAGTGTCCTTTGCAAGTTTTGCTCTTTCGTTGTATGTCAGGCACCATCTGTCTCTGGCTGTGTCTGTCCTTGTTATCCCAACAAGACCCCTTGCCACTTTGCCAGTTTTGTTCACATGTTTGATGGCTTGATCATCTGGGATCTGGTTGAACTTCTGTTGGGACTCTTGTGTCACAAAATCACCCGTTTGGAATCCTTGATAAACCTCTGGGGCAGTCTGGGAGAGCATTGTCATGTCTGCCAAGAAAACTGTTCCCCAGCGAGTGTAATGAACATGGTCGAAGGCACCAAACCATGGAAGCATTTCTGCAAATGAGAGGTACAGCTCCCAGCCACCTTCACAGAGTGAGCGTGTGAAGCGCAGGAGAATGGAAACCAGCTTCGTGTAATTCCTCCCGTACTGAAAGGTTGCACTCTCTGAACAGCAGGCTTCAAACTCATTGAACAATGGCAACACTTGCTCAATCTCAGTCAGCAGATCTGCAACAGACGATCTGATCTGTTCTTCATCCTTGTCTGAGAAACCACCTGCTACCATCTTTGCTGCTTCCTCGAGACTTTCACTGAAGACCTTAGCATTCTCCTCTGCCCATTCTTTGAAGCAAAGCCAAAGAAAAGCCCAAAGTGCTTCGAAAGTGAGCTTGTGTGTGAGAAGTACGTGGTTCCAACCCTTTCCTTTCAGAACGTTTACTGCTGTTCTCTCCCCAAGGACTCCGCTTTCATTCCAGATGGTACACAGGCCAGATGACTCCATGTATTCACCAAGCACCTTGGAGAAATTCAGCTGAATATGGAAACCACCAGCAAGAGAACGAAGTCTTTGCAGTGGTCCTGTTTGTCCCACTGAAGCATTTTTGCTTTACAGTACAGTTGTTCATCAAAGGTGATGACTGTGTATTTGTGTCTTCACTTCTTTGTCATCGCCTGGCATTTGTTCATCACTGTCCATAGTGTAGAAAACTCATTGGCCGGTGCATTTAGGATTGGCATTGGACCCATTTCTGTCACTGGTGGATTGGATGTAGACACCTCTTGGTTGAAGCCACTCCATCCTGGTACGTGTTGATCATCTAGTTGTTGCTGGCGGGCAAAGACCCAAGCCATATCTAGAGCACATGACTCTGCAACCTTGTAGTCAGCAGGAGCAAACCAGTTTTCCTGCACCTCCTGTTGAAAGACTGGTCCTGGCTTTGGGTTTTTCATGTTGACATCTTGCAGCTGTGACAGCTCAGGTGGTGGTCGAGTAACTTTTGAGGAAGTTGTCTTGATGTGAATGTTCATCTCTGGTTCAATGCTTGTTCTACGCCTGAGAGCAACAACTTGGCTGGCATGAAAAGTTCCCATTCCACTCATGGTTTCTTTGATAATGTCAGTATTGTCATTTGAGAAACGAACATATCCATTTTGTGTTCCATTAAAAAATGTTTTGGGGGATGAACACATTGTCATTGTCACGGTAGTGATCTATGACATCACTTACAATGGCAGCGTCAGCACGCAGTACTGTGTCATATGAAGCTTAATGTCCAGTTGCATGCAAAAGTGACACCAGCTCCTTGGAACGGGTTGCCTGATGTACAGTAAGACCAAGGCCAAGGTGTTTTGGCGTCATTTTACGGCCTCCTGATGCCGCACATACGATGTCCTGACAAATACTCAGAACTTTGCTTCTGTTCGCTGCCTCCTGTTCTTGACCACTATCTTGCTCATCGGGATATCTCCTGCAGACAAAAGGTTCATGAAAAGGAATAGGCTTTCTGGTACAACTTTTTCTGCATGCTCTGTGTTCAGGTTGCCGACCACATTTTGTGCTGGGGTGTGTTTTATATCATTGTGGATTTTGACTGCAACTCTGAAAATCCAGCTCAAAATCTCATCTTCATGGTGAATGGGGTTTTCGTCTGCTTTCACCAGCAGAGTATCATCATCTTCACCACAGCTTTCCTCCTCTTTTATGTCTTTCAGCATAGTTTTCATAGCAAAGTCACTGAAACCAGAAGGCAATTAGGAGTGGCTGTGTTCTGTCCAATGGCTTTACAAACGTCACTTTCTCTCCAAAATACTTCATGACTTTCTCCTTAAATCTATTGCTCCAGTAAACACCAGGGTCTACACCAAAATTCACTGACAACACTTCGCTGTAATGATCCCAGATAGCTTTCAAAGAGAATATGTGCCCTTTGGCCATTTCACTTTCCAGTGTCGTCATTGTGTTTTCAAAAACAATAGTTTCACTGGCAGGATCTTTTTCGTGACCTTGGGTTTTGTCCTTGTATTTCTTTCAAAATCGTGCGTAGCAGGCCAGGTGGTACTTCCCCTCTGCTGCCATCATGTCAGAAACTCCAGCAAGTCTGCCTCGCATAATCATAACAATGACACCTTCTGTAAATGTAAAATGCACATTAATCATATGTCGGGAATATTGTTTCCTGACTTATTATTGCACTATTTTGTACTGTTGTAAAACTACTTTTGGTCCATTTGTTTTACTGGGATGGGGATGGGGGACAAGTAGAAATTTTGGGGGACAAGTAGAAATTTTGATCTACTAGAAATTAGAACTATTAGAAATTATTTGGGAATTTCTAGCCCTGAGATATGCCATATTTTGTGCGTTTTGGCGGCCATTTTGAAAATCCTTATGGCGGCCATACTGGGTATTTTCAGAAGGGCCATCCATGTGGGTTGCATTTGCATACTATCATACTGGGTGTTTTCAGAAGGGCCATCCATGTGGGTTGCATTTGCATACTATCATACTGGGTATTTTCAGAAGGGCCATCCATGTGGGTTGCATTTGCATACTATCCTAGATTTTACGAAAACAAGATGTTTGCTTTTAACCCGCAACGTTTAGGGTGTTTCACTTTCTAGAAGTAAGCCTCCCGACTATTATGTTGTGGTTGGGGTTGTTACCTTGCTGCGAGAGGAGAATAGGGCGGCTGGCATTATGTTGTGCTTGGAGTTGTTACCTTGCTGCGAGAGGAGAATAGGGCGGCTGGCGTTATGTTGTGTTTGGAGTTGTTACCTTGCTGCGAGAGAAGAATAGGGCGGCTGGCGTTATGTTGTGGTTGGAGTTGTTACCTTGCTGCGAGAGAAGAATAGGGCGGCTGGCGTTATGTTGTGGTTGGAGTTGTTACCTTGCTATGTTGTGCTTGGAGTTGTTATTGTTGAGGTGGTTGAAAGACGAAGAGGGGTTAACGAATGAGCATGCGCACACAACTGAAAACTAACTTGAAGCAAAATAAGGAACAATGAAAAGTAGCAAACAAAGATCACAAGTGTACACCTAAAATCGACTGCGTAAAGCAAAATACAAAACAATGAATGACAGCAGACAGCATAAAACCAAGCTGGCTTCAAAAGCGAGCGAACTACAGGCAGAAATTGAAACAAACACAGAAGAAGATTTACGGCTCCGTAGAACAAATTCTACATCCAATTTTTGCGCCCAATTTAAGGAGATAAATTAATGACTGTTCGCCCTTCATGTCATTGTACTGAATGTTGTTCAGTTTGCCTGAAGAAGACCAAGAGATCGAAACGTGTCGTGTTTTGTCTGGTGATGTGTTTGTCTCTCGTTCGGCGGGACAGTAAATCTTCTTTGAAGTTTGTTTTCTTTTTCATTTCCATTTCAGCGGTTCTTCCCTTCCTTAACGGTTTTTTTTTTTTCATTTAGAAAAGTTTCTCAAATTAGTTTTTTTTTTAATGACGGATAGAATGATCATTATTTTTTTTTTCTTTTCTCTGCGTACGCAGGCTGATACTCCTGCGGACACTCCCTGTATAGATAGGCAAGGATTAATCCCATCTACCCAACAAAGGGAGTGGATTTTTGGGGGTATGACCTTTTTTTATCCCGCCATTAAGGCAGCCATATTTCAACTTCGGGGAAGGTGCATGCTATGTGTAACATGTCATCCATACCAACGGCCAAACTAGCCTTCTCTTCCGAAAGTTGGTGATTAGATTTTATGTGTATGCAAGATGTTATGCGTGCGTTCACACACGGACCCTCGTTTATAGTCTCCATTCGAAGGACTGTACGGAAAATGGAGTCAGAACCAATGTTAACTTCGAGGGAAAATCCACCTGTACCGAAACGGCCCGGCGGAGATTCGAACCCGCAGCTCTAGTATCACCAAGATTAGGCCTACGAGTCCGGCGCTCTACCACTGAGCTATTCCGGCCCCGTTATCATCATTTGAATATATTTTCTTTTCATTCTGGAGGTCAAGACGCTTCCTAACCTTTTTTTTTCATTGTAAAAATCTCTGTGCGAAGTTATCTTCAATGACGGAGGAATTGCTGGCCTGTGCACCGTCTCTCTCGCTCTGTCTGTCTGTCTGTCTTCCTGTCTGTCTGTCTGTCTGTCTGTCTACCCCTTTGTCTCTGTCTGTCTGTCACTTTGTGTGTCTGACTATCTGGCAGTCTGGCGGGCCGGCTGTCTGACTGTCTCTCTCCCCCTTTGTATCTGTCTGTCTGTCTGTCTATCCCTCCGTCTCTGTCTGTCTGTCAGTCTGCCTATCTGTATGTCTGGCTGGCTGGCTGGCTGGCTGTCTGTCCACCCTTTGTCTCTGTGTGTCTGTCTGTTTCTGGTTTAGGGGAGCAAACTACGTAATGTTTCTGTCCAAAAAAAAGTCACAATCAACTGGAAAGGAGGAAGTTATCGAATATCTCTCGCTGCCTTGTTCTTCCTGTCTCTTGACACGTCGTTTCTTGAGGAAAGTTATGGACCATTAGTGGGGGTCATGTGAGATCATCGGGTTTGGAATTATCAGCTTTGGCTTGAGCAGCTTAACGAGCACATGGCCCATCTTCACATCACACACATCACACACAACAACACACAACAACAACAACAACAACAACAACAACAACAACAACAACAACAACAACGTACATGCACACTCGCAAACAACAACAACAAAAACAACAACAACAAATACATACATGCACACTCGCAAGCACATTCGCACACACACACACACACACACACACACACACACACACACACACACACACACACACACACACACACCACACACACACACACACACACACACACACACCACACACACACACCACACACACACACACACACACACACACACACACAAACTTCCCAACACAGTGTGCGAAATCATCAAACACCCACACGACAGAGATCCCTTCGGAGGTGTTTAACGAAATCAAGATTCCTGACAACATTTCTTCAGTCCTCATCGGTGATTCTGTTTTACGATATATTGATCCAAGACGGTTGGGAACTGAAGTAGATCGTTTGTTTAAACTGTGCATTCCGGGAATGACAATACAGAACATGATCCAGTGGCTTCATTCATTGCCCAATAAGCTCACCCATGTCCAACACATGATTGTTCATGTTGGGGTCAATGATTGTCCGGCTGGCCCAGTGTCTGCTAAGCAGTGGACAGAACTGATTACTCTGTGTAAAAAATCTTTTCCGTCAGCTTGTATCACATTCAGTTCTATCATTCCAGCACGGGGACGCCATGTTCTAAATAATGCGATCTCCCCCTCCAACAGAACCTTGCACTCAGCCTGTGATACATCTAAAATTAATTTGATTGATAATCATGACACTTTTATTACAAAAAAATGGTGCTCCAAGACTCGCTTTATACAAAGACCCTGTCCATCTTAGTCTTAAGGGAACGGCAAAACTCGCTGTCAATTTTATGAAGTACTTGCACCTTTCTTCCGTTACAACTCTGGCCAACACTCTGAAGGGGCTTTTCCACCTCGAAGACAACCCATAAGTAATCAGCAAGTAGAAGAGGTTTCAGATGCCGTCCACAACACACTACATAGTGGCAGGACGGACTCTCGTGCCGAACCAAGTCGACCCTTTGGTCACAGTAGCAACGTTCCTGGCGTCCCATCCATCACTTCCATGGCCCACTATCCCCTGCTACCATCCCGGAGAGGTGGTGGGCCATTCAACGACAGGCTGCATCCAGTTCATCCTGAGGGTCCTGTTCCTGTACGTCCTGCTCCTGCACTGCAGCAGTTGGACGCCATGGACCAGACCGTTCAGCCTTCCTTCCACAGACTCCCCCAGGACAGAGGCAATCTGTCTGTCCAGGAAACCCATGGAGTCCCTTTTCCTTTGTGCTCCAACCCACCCCATTACCCATTCCAAGGACCTTGGTACCCTCTACGTCACACCCATACCCCCCTTCCTTGTATCCACCTTCAGTCATGGGTGACCAAACTCATACAGCTACCCCAAACCATCAGCGATTACTCCATGACCCGCGTGTAGCTGTGCCACTCCCCAACACCTGGTATCCTGAAGGTTTACCGACACAACCCGGACAATACGCCCTTCAGCTGATGAACATGGCATCACAGCTTTTTCACCAACAGAGACCTAAGTAACTGAGTGCTTGTATTCACATGTGCGCTAATGCGCGCGCGTTTGTGTGTATGTGTGTGTGGTTGGGGGAGGGGGGGAGGGGGGAGCGTGTGTACATATGTGTGTGCGTACACGGATGCGCGCACCTGTAACGCCTTTTTCTATTGGAGTGAAAAATCTCTTTTCCATGACCATCAACAGCGATATATTAAGTCGGAATGTTAGTTTGGTGAATGTGTTTTTTGATATCGGATCTGGGAACTTGTAGTGACTTCTGCCTGGTGACAATTTGGACACTTGAATCTTGAATTTGGCGGACTGCGATAATTTTCTGTTGTACTTTATCTGCCTTCTTATTGCATGTTGTTTCTGGTTTGAAGATTTTGTTCCTGTCTGAGTGAGTGCGTGTATGAATGTTAGAGATTATTTTGTAAAGAATCTCTTTTTCATTTTTTTTTCCATTGAACTCAATTGTTGTCGCAGTATAGAAGATACAGTGTGTGCAGTGTGTATCTAGGGACGCTGAAGCTGGTGTTCACTTACCCGAACAATTTGTGTCCTTTTCTTTTTTGCTCTTTGAGCTTTTTTTATAACTTAGATATATATTGCATTACTTGTTATATATAAATTCTAAAATTGAGAAACTTTTCTCGACTTATTGAAGTTATTCCAAACGATTTGCAACATGTCGTTAACATTAGATACATGGCCAATAAAAACAAGGACTTCGAATAGCTATTTGAACATTAACAACGCAACAAATAAGAAAGACGATATCGCAACTATTCTTCACAACAGTGGTAACAATTTTCATTTATTTTGTTTCGCAGAATCCCGTTTGTCCTCACAAATAACTGACGCTGATATGAACATGCCAGGATACCAGATAATTCGACTAGATCCACATAAACCCAAAACCACAGGCATACTGTTGTATCTTGCATCTTCGTTAAACTACAAAAAACTGAATAACCTTGAAAATTATGACATTGAATCTGTATGGATTGAAATCAGCATGAAAAAACAGTAAACCACTAGTCATAGGATTTTTATATACAGAAATCCATCAGAAACTAAGACTGGCAAGATAAATTTAGTGTCCTTATGGATGAAGTAACAATGCTAAGTTTTGAAACTATCATTTTAGGAGCTTTTAATATAGATTTAACGAAACCCCAAACCCAAATGGCATCAAAACTACACTTTACACGGCCTAGAACAACTTATTGACAAACCAACCCGTGTAACTGAACATTCAAATACCTTAATTGATCACATTTAC
>CM031612.1:81162260-81164760 GCA_018398815.1 Conus ventricosus
TCTTTTAAGGTGAAAAAAAACCACATTTCTTCTTTTGTTGGTAAGTTAAACATTAACATCAACAATAAAACAAAAAAAATGAACATGAAACGAGACAGGGTACAGTAAAAAATAAACAATAAACAAATAAACAGCTGAACAAAGATCCACCAGCAAGTATACTGCACGCCTTACCAAACTTCTGCAAGACCAACAGAAGTCAGGATAACTCTCTTTAAACAGTACCGCAGACTGTACCCCTCAGCTATGGATGTGTCCAAGTTCTACAGACTGCCTAAAGTGCACAAGAGAGATGTACCCCTCCGTCCCATTGTAGCATCTAGGGGATCCATGATGTATGAGACGGCCCGCTTCGTTGCAGACATTCTCTCACCTTTGGTAGGAAAGACGGAACATTCTATTGCCAACAGTGGAGACCTGGTGAAGAAGTTGTCAATGTTTGTACCACAGCCTGATGAGATGTTGGTGTCCTATGACGTCACAGCACTGTTCACCAGTGTCCCTGTTAAGGACAGCATTGACATCATCAGAGGGAGGTTACAGGACGACAGCAGCCTTCAGCAGCGCACCAACCTGTCTGTGGAACACATCTGTGATCTGCTGTCTTGCTGCCTCAACACCACCTACTTTACCTTTGAAGGACAGTTCTACCAACAGACCGAGGGTGCAGCCATGGGGTCCCCTGTGAGTCCTATTGTAGCTAACCTTTTTATGGAAGACTTCGAGGAGAAAGCCTTGGCATCGTTCCACACCCTCCTCGCTACTGGGGCCGCTACATGGACGACACCATGACTGTGCTAAAAAGATCGGCGGCCGAAGACTTCACGACCCAATAACCAACACCCTGCCGTCAAGTTCACCTACGAGAAGAAGAAAATCGCAGTATCGCGATGTTGGACACCTGCATCACCCGGACAGAGACAGGCCTCGCCTTCTTCGTCTACAGAAAGCCGACCCACACAGACCAGCATTTGCAATTTGACAGTCACCAGCCACTGGAACGCAAGCTGCGAGTTATTCGCACCCTCACCCACCGAGCGAAGACCATCTGCTCCACCGACACCGCTAGGGAAGAGGAGGTGCAGCACATCAAGAAATGTTAAGTATATGGGATACCAGAAGTGGGCCTGAGATATCCCGTGGGGCAAGAAAATCACACCCCACCCCTCCACAGATTGTCAGACCCCTTTGAGAGGGCACGTCTCCATGCCGTAGGTCAGCGGCGTCACTGAAGCTCTCAGCAGGAAAATCAGAAAGTTGGGAGTCAGTGTCCACGCCAAGCCCACCAACACCATCAGAAGCCAGTTAGTCCACCCTAAGGACAAAACAGACAATTGGACAAATCAGGGGTGATATACAAGATAGACTGCCAAGACTGTGACCATAGTTACATTGATGAAACTAACGCAACCTGCACAAGAGACTAAAGGAACACAACGTGAGTCCTCCCCAGTGGGTGAACATCTGACCCACACCCAACATCAGTTTCAAAAGGACAATGTGCAAGTGCTCGACAGAGAAGAAGATGGTTCCAGAGGGGAGTAAAGGAGGAGTCCACATCGCCGCCAGGAACCCCACCCTTAACCGCGACCGGGGCCGACACAACCTGCCATCGGTGTACTCCTCACTCATTCAGTCGCATTGTCGTGAGCTCACAGCGGTGCACACTGAATCCAGTTCTCAACCCAGCAGTTGCGCTGAAGAAGTCGGCCGGATTGCCGACGAAAGCTACGCACACAGTGAGTAGCCTTTTTAACTGAGTGAACTGTTTAGTCTGGTAGCCGTTAAATCAACAAGAAACAAGTAGGGTTTTCTTATGGGAGCAAGAGTTACCCTACTTTTTTTGTTTTTTGTTTTTTGTATTGACTGTTCCCTGCCTCATTTCATGCTCAATTCGTTTCAATTAAATCGAGGTTACTTGTATTTGTTTCTGTCCATCTTTGTGTTTGTCTTTTGATCTCCCTTGCATCCTTGGTGGATCTTCAAGCGTAGGCTCAAAGATTGTACCCTACATTTTTGTACTCCCAGTTGTTATAGAACAGGGAGTACTTTACAATGGGAACGAAGAAATGCTGTATCTGTGTGTGTCTGTCCGTCAGTCCGTCTTGGTCAAAATATGTTCCATTCACTCCAGACAAATCTACCAGGCCGATCTTTCTGAAAAATTGTAGGTATCTTCATTATAGGTCAAGGATGATGCCCGATGTGTTATTTTACCAATATAGCCGTTATTAATGCCATAACGGCCCAAAACGGTTTTCCTTCTTTATGGAATATATCAGAAAGCACTCAGCCGATCTTTCTGAAAATGTTGTAGGTATGTTTATTATGGGTCACGGATGATGCCTGATGTGTTATTTCACCGTTAAAGCCGTTACTAACGGCCATAACGGCTCATAACGGTTTTTCTTCTTTATAGAATATCTCAGTTAGTACTTGGCCAATCTTCCTGAAAAATTGTAGTATGTTCATTATGGGCCACAGATGATGCCCGGGGTGT
>CM031612.1:81174760-81194341 GCA_018398815.1 Conus ventricosus
TCCCCTTATAGGTTTTCAAATGTCTATCAATGTCCAGCAAAAGATATTTTTCCCCAATTCCTAGTTGTTTTAAAAATTGTTCTAAAAAAAAAACTTTACCGGTCACTTTTTTGAACGTTTTCCCTCCTTTTTTTTGCCATCGGTTTAATAAAAAACCTTTGCCCGTATTTTTTAAAAAAAAAGGGATTTGACATTTTCCACCCTTTAAATTGACCCAGACGAACCCCAACCCATTTTGTTTAAAAAAAATTTCCGAATGTTGACCCCCCAATTTTTTCTTACCTTTTAATTCAAAACCAAACCCAATTTTTTTATATCCTTATTTTGGGTAAATCTTTTTCTTTCCATAGGGAAAAATTTTTTAAAACCAGTAACAAATTTAAATCGAAAATTGGGATTTGATGTACATAGGAATGACCTTTTATCCCCATTTTCCCAAAAATTTTTTTTTGGGGCTTTTTGGGTTTTTGCACTCCCAAGAATCTTTTTAAAGCAAAAAATTTGAACTTTTTCTATTTCAGCCAACAGTTTTATCCCCCCCATAACTCTGCTCCTTACTGACAATTGGTTGGACTTCCCGCATAAAAAAATTTTAAAGTAACAAACCCAAAAAGGAGTTTTTTATTAAAGGGCAAAATAAAATTTTTCCAAATTTAAACTTGTACCGCATTTTTTGCTCTGCTCGCAAGGTCCTCAGGCAGGCGAAAAACTAAGAGGGGTTGTAAACAGTTGCCAAGTATTTTTTAATTTTTTCACAATTTCCCGGGGGGGCCTCCCCTTTTAAAAACCATCTCTCCCTTGCTCCCGGGAAATCCCCCCTTTTCGAAAAAATACAAGGGGGGGCTCTTTTCCCATAATTTTTTTTAATTTTTAACCCTTGTACGCTTTATGGGGGGTTTTTTAAAAGGGGTTTGGAGTCCAACAGGGTTTTGAAAAACAAGAAATTATATCGTATTTAAAAGTTTAAATTTAATTCGAAGATTTCAGGTGCCCATGGGGGCCCCATGACGCCCCCTTTTAAATTTATTTCTGGGGGCCAAATTTCCTTTTTTAAATAACAAAAATTAATACAGGACTCCCAGGCATCCCCCCGGTTTCACACCCTTTTTGGGCAAAAAATACAGTCTGTGGGGTTCCTCCCCCGGCCTCTTACTTTTGCTTTTTCATTTGGGGAATTTCATTATTTTTTAAAAACCCCCGGAAAAAACCCCCCTTTTTAAACCCATTTTTTTGAAAAAACGGGCCTTAGAATTTCCTTGAATTTGAACCCAAAGGCCCCTTTAAAAAATCATATAAAAGCAAGGGTAGAATTTACGATTTTAAGGGAAAACGGCTTCTTTTAAAATTTGCTAAAATTTTAAAATGGATCCACTGTAGGGTTCCTTTTTTTAAAACCAGCCTGAATTCGTCAGGTTTTATACGTTTTTACCCTTATCTGAAAAACCTGAAATTTTTAAAATTTAGAACTTTTAACTTGCCCCCCCAATGTCAAAAATGCACTCCTCTGATTTGCCGGGGGTCTTTAAACAATTTTCCTTTTTTAAAAATGGCATTTATGATTGTTTCCCAAATCCCCCTTTCGGGGTATATTCCTCTTAAAAAAAGAGCTTTTTAAAAAACTAAAAAGGGAACTAATTTTTTAGTTGGGCCCCAAACCTTTTTTTTAAAAACATTTCCCCAAAATTTTTTAAGCCATCTGGGCCGGGCAGATTTGCCGTTTTTCAATTTCTTTAAGTTTTCTTTAAATTTCTCTTTGGAGATTGGGCACCCAAGAAAATTTATTTCATCTGTGTTTTCCCGGGAAAAATTTTTCCCGTTTCTTTTGTCTTTGTGCTGCCCAAACATTTTTTCAAGGAGGTTTTTGAAATGTCTATCCCTTTCTTTTAAAACAGAAATCGCATTAGGGGGTGCGAGACACCTTGATGCCCCCCTTTTTAATACCCCTAAACCCTTGGTATCTTTTAAACCGAATTAAAAAAGATTTTTTAATAAAAAATGTTTTGGGTATTTTTTTTTCCTTCTTCGGGGTTAAATTGCTTTTTTTAAAATTTTCTCTTCGAGATATATAAAAATTTCAAACCTGTCATTGCCATCCAATTTTTCTGCAAAATTTTCTTAGAAGCTTTTGGTAGACATTTTACCCGGGTCGGGAACCATTTTTGGCCCAAACCACGCATGGGTTACGTTTTTTTCCCCATAAATTTCTGATCCTTGTTTTTTAACACCGGTTTGGGTTTTCTCATACGTTTAAACGTTTTCCAAGGCCGGGTTTAATACCCAAATTCTAGGGGGGTCAATGCTGCTTAAAAAAAGATTTTTTTCCTTCTTTGTTCTTTCAGTGCATGAAACCAAATAAAGCTTTCTTTTCCCCCCAATTTTTAAATTTTTTCAATAAACCTACAGTTTTAAATTCACTTTGGGGGATCCCTAGGGTGTTTTTTGTCCCTGATAAAAGTTCACATGAAACCTAAAGGCAGGTAGGGGGGACTAAATTTGCTTTTTGGCCCATACATAAAAACATAAGGACAAAATTTACAAAACAAAAAGGATCCACAGGGGGCCAAAGGGAAAAATCATTAACAAAATTTACCTGAAATCAAAAAAAGGGTAGGTGGGGCGCCCGGGGGGGTTTCGCCTTTACTTCCCCTTTTAAAATTGAAAATTTTCCAAAAGCTGTGCCATGTTAGAAAAAATTACCATATCTATTTAAAAACTTTGCCCCTTCAGACCCCCTTTTTAAATTTCGAAAGGAATCATTTTTTAAACCATGCCCCCTTTAAACTTTGCTCTTAGCCCCGGTACCGGAGGGGCCCCTTTTAATAGTTCTGTGTTAAGGTCTCCATTTAAAAAAAATTACATATTAGGATATTCAAAGACCTTATCTGGGGAAAATTATTTTTCTATTTGCATGTTTACCTTTTAACAACATAAAATTTTCGAGTAGTAGGGGGGTTTTTTCCCGGGGGGTACTTTGAAACTTTACAACAAAACTTTTTTGGTCAAATTTAAAGGTGACTTCAAAAAATTTTAAAAAACTTTAAAAACATTTTTGGGTAATAAACATAAATTGCTTTCACATATTCAAAAGTTTTTTTTTTTTTTTTTTTTTTTTCACGAGAAAAATTATTCCCCCGGATCGTCTTCCTTGATGGGGGAAATTTTGGAAAGCGGTTTACAAAAATTTTTCATGGGTTTGAAAAAAAAAAGAGGTTGTAAAAATCAAAAATTTTTCAACAAGAAAAACTATTAAAACGTTTTATAAAAGGAGAAAGCTAAAATTTCACCAATCTTCGTTAAAACCCCAAATTGACATTCCAATTTTTTAAAAGGGAAAAAATTTTTTTCCCTTCCACCCCCCGTTTTACCTTTCTCCCCCCTCGTTTCGCCATGAAAACCTTTCCCCTCTGCGGTGTCAATTCTCCAAACCATTCCCCAATTCCATCAAAAACGCTGGTTTGGAAGGGGTTATGGTTTCCACATCCCGCGCACGAAAGGTGGGGAGGGGCCCATAGCTCCCGGGTGTCACCCTTCGGGGGGGGGGGGGAACAAGCTAACGGGGGAAAACCCGCACTTGCACGTGAATACTTTCCCTGTCACAACTAGAGGAAGACGGTGATTCAAATTTTTTTTTGCCCCCTCTGGGGTTATTAAAACCCTTTAGAAAAAAAAAATTCTTTTTTTAAAGCTAAACCAATGAAATCGGTTTTTATGTTGCTAGGGGGCCCCCGTTTTCCCTTTTGCTTGGCATTAGTTTTTTTTTGTTGGCCAAACCCAAAAATTTTTCCTCCCTTTCCCTTTTTTTCAGGGGTCAAAAACCATTGTCGCCTTCATATTTTCTTTTCTGGCTGATTTTTTACATGGGGGAAAGGGTTTCCTTTCGAATCTCCCTAAACCCGCCCCGGGAAATTTTCCCCCCCTTGAATATGTTGCTGCCCCGAAGGTTCCCTTCTTTTTATAAAATTCTTCCCTTTGGTCCTTAAAAAGGGTTTACACCAGCCAAAAAAGGGGGGAAAGTCTTTTTTTTTGTTGAGTCTGGGGAGCCGGTAAAAGGGTCAAGTCCTGGGGCGGGTTCCAGTTTGCCCGGGCAGTATTTTTCCTTTCTTTCCCCTTCCTTTTCCCCTTTAGTTTTAAATTTTCCTGTCGGGGTTACCATAAAAGATGCATTGTTTTTTTTTGGGACCGCCCCTCCAAGTCATAGTTTTCTTTTCAAAAAATTTCACCCTTTTCCCGGGTTTTCTTTCATTTTTTTCCCTTTCTGTGTTTTTTCACTTCCTTAAATTTTCACTTCCTTTTTCAGTTAAATACCCCTTCCCCGCGGGTCCAGCAAAAAAGTCTTTAACTTTGGGGAATCTTCCTTTCCCCCTTCGTTAAACCCCTTACTGGGAAGGGTCGTTTGGAAGCCCCTTCACGTCGGGAAACCGCTTCCGTGAAGGGGAAAGAACCCTCCAGCAGAGCCGTCATTGGGGTTCCCCCAAGGGGGGATTTGCCAAAGGGATTTTCCCCGCCTTTCCCCCGGTCCGGGTTGGGGGTTTCCCGCTCCCCGTCCCACAGCAATGTAGAAAAAGGGGGGGCCCGTAAAATGGGGCCCGGAGCAACCAAACCCAGGGGCCCGTGAAACCCTTTTTTGCTTTGTTTTAATGCCCAAATTTGAAAAAGGGTTTTTCTTCTTCAAAGCCGTGACCATGAAATGAATAAGCCGGCAAAAATTTCCTCCGCCCCCGCCCGAAAAACTTAAAAGCAGCTTCCGGCATATGCGCCCCCAGGTATCCCCGGGGGGGGGATTTTTGGGGGTTTCAGTTTTAGGGAAAATTTTCCTTTTTAAATGTCCCCAGCTCCTGTCATAGTGTAAACATTTGGGCCACCCGGGAAGTGATCCCCCCCGAGAAGAGAGAGAGGGGGAGAGAAGAGGAGGGGGAGAGGGGAGAGAGAGAGGGGAAGGGAGGGGGGGAGGGGAGAAAAGAAAAAAAAAACCAAAAAACAGACAGACAGACAGACAGACAGAGGGGACAGACGGGGAAAGACGGGACGGACCCCTTTGCCAAAAAGACAGGCGGACAAAAAAAAGGGAACAGAGGGCCCAGAGAGAGAAAAGGGGAAAAGGAAGGAGGGGAGAAAAGGGGAGAGAGAGAGGAGAGAAGAGAGAGAGAGAGGGGGGAAAAAAAACTTTGTAAACAATGGGATGTATTTGGAGGGAAAAAAAAAAAAAAAAAAAAAAAAAAAAAAAAAACAAAGGGAGGGGAAAAGGCATAAATATGTGAACAACAGGCTTATTTTTAAACCCAAACCCCCCCTCCCAACCCCCCTCTTCCCCCCTTAAAAAAAAAAAATTCCCCTCCCCCAAAAAAAAAAAAATCCTTAAAAAAAAAAAAAACCCTAAAAACCAAAAAAAAAAAAAAAAAAAAAAAAATTCACCCCCCCCCCCCCCCCCCCCCCCCCGGAAAAAAAAAAAGGGGGGGGGGCCCCCCCCCCCCCCCCCCCCCCCCCCCCCCCAAAAAAGCAAAAAAAACGAACACAAAAATTTTGGAAAATAAAAAATTAGGAAACAATGTGCTGTAAGCTTATCCCGGGAAATTTGGATACGGGGGATATTTGTTTCTTTTTTTTTTAAAAGGGGAAAAAGGGAAAGTTAAAAAAAACGTTTTAAAAGGGTGTGGTGGGCCCCCGTCAACAGCACCAGACAGCTGGGGAAAGGGCCCCCCAAAAAGGTGGGAAAACGGGGGCCCGGGTTTGGGGGAAAAAGGGAGCATGAAGTGTGGGGCGAAACCTGTGGAGGGGGGTGAGGGTTTTGGTTATAGCCTGCCAAGTTCTGGCGGAGTTTTACAGGCCCTGGTCTTCTCTTCGGGGGGTTTAGAGTGCCCCAAAAGGGCCGGGCATGGAGGGGTTAAAAGCGCTCACATTGCCCACCCAACCCGGGGCCCCGGGTTCCCTTTTCGTTTTTTCCCGTGTTTTTGGGTTTCCCGGCTACCTTCCCGGGCCTCCCCTTCCGGGGGTTTTCTTTTTTGGGGCGTGTCCCCTTTGGGGCTCTTCTGTTTTCGACCCTGCTCGCGCGCCAATTGTGATGGTTGGGAGAGGGAAAGGGGGTGTGCGGTGAAGACAGGCAGATAGCAAGGGTTTAAAAGGCAAGGGACAGCAGCCAGTAAAGAAGCCCAGGGAGGACAGGTGTGGGTTTTTTTTCTCCCTTTATTTTCTTCTTCCACGCCAGTCGCTCACATCAGGGAACACTCTGCCCCATTCTCACACAACGCTCTACTTTTATAAGCATGTATCGGGCCTGCAAAGCCAGCGACACGGTGCCAGAGACGAAACGGACCTCGCGAGGCCGGAACCAACAGAAATTTGTGTTTTCTATCGCGGCTTCAGTGTCGTCTGGCTCGCTGTCGTTCAAACTATTAACACATATTTACTATCGATGAAAACCTCAGAACACGAGGAATAAAATGCAGTAAGTCACATTTGACAATTTTGTTCCTGTACTAAATCATTGCTGATTAATGTCCTAGAGTGAAGCCACTTTTAACGCGTTTACGTCATATTTTCCTCTATTTCAATAAAAGATATTGAAGAGCGTGAAATAATTTTACAATGAATGAATAGCTGGCATTTCGCTCTTTTCATACATATAAACTTCATTTTCCGAGACAGTGTCTAAGTGGAGAATTCTGTTGTTAAAAATTACTAGAAAACACAGCTGCTTTTTCACTTCGCCGGCCGTCGGCGCCTACTTTTGACACAATTTTCAACTGAAAAATACTCTGTTGAAACGGTCTGTTAAATAATAAATTCTACACATTTTCAGTTGTATTCATAACAGAAATGGAGTCATAAGCAAGATTTCGATCGGGAAGTCCGAATTTCGTAGAATGATAATTTGGGTCAAAACTCCGACAATGAACGAAGAAGGCGACTTGCTCAAGTGAACCGGCGTCATCAGTCATTTCGTATAGTCGCAAGCCTGTGCGGAAAAGATCCTAAGCATGCGATATACGAAATGAGAGCTCATGGACATTACTTTTAACATGCATCTTCAGAGTCTTCGGTTTTCATCTTACTTTTTGTAAAATCAAGAATTATTCAATGTTCATTCGACAGACAATTGAAAATGGCGCCAAGATTGCTCGTGCAAAATACCAGTATAGAGAAAATATGGGCTTCTCAGCCCAGTACGGTTGTAATGAATCAAATACATTAATTTTTGTGACTTTAGCGACGTACATACAACTATGTAGGTTCTGAGGTATTCATGATTTAAGAATTTACACAATAATATAAATGAGATTCGACCAAGGGAGGTAAGGGGAAGATAACTCTCGAACAAAATATCTCGTCTGAGACGGATGCCCAAGGAATATACACTCTTAGCACCCGGCTAAGGCTGCAGACCATGGCCTGAGTGTAGGCGACTACGTCTACATACGCAATCGCATCATTGGCCGAAACAAGATCCAGGACCTGTGGAAACCTGACCTCTACCGGGTGACATCACGACCCTATGACGGCCTACCTGTCTACTCGGTCCAGCCCCTGGCTGGCGGTCCAGAACGAGCCATCCATCGGAAGGACCTGCTGCCTGCGAGTGCCCCCTTGGACTTGCAGGACGACGACCAGTCAGAGGTAACTCCATCTCCACCCACCTCTGACTCTGAATCGGACAGCGAGGATGAGCCAGTCCTCCACGGTATTCCAGTGTCCAGGCAGGCGGCTCCCCAACCGACGCCGGTGACGACTGGCCACCCTGTGCCCCCTCCTGTTCCGTCTCTGGTATGTGCTTCGGGCCCACCAAAGCCTCCCCCAGGGGGGTTTTTCGCGTCGGGTGGGGAAACCAAAAAAAAAGGTATCCCCTCAGTCCCCCCCCAAGGACGGCCTGAACCCCTTGATATTTAAAACTGATTTGGGTTTAAATGTTCCAGGGCCCAGTTTTTCTTTATCCCGGGAAATGTTTTTCGGGTTTTAAAAATACCTCCTGAAAAGAGGTGTTTGGACAAATTTTTTTCTAATCCCTTGTAAATTTTAAAGTTGTCTTCTTTTTTTGTTGTTTGTAAAACAGAAAACATACGGATTGTTTTTTCCAAAGACTTAAAAATAAGTACCCTCTTTTTTTCAAAGTCGACAGTAAAAAACCCAAAAGGGGGAAAAACTACGTTGTGTGACTCGGGGGGAAAATTTTGGGGTCCAAAACGACAAAAACCTCCCCTTTAGCCATGTTTTCCGGGGGAAAAACCCTTGACTCTAAGGATTTTGATCTTTCCTTTTCTAGCCATTTTTGGGTTATTGGTTTTTAAAGGAATCTTGTTCAAATAAAAAGGGCCCATTTTGTTTTTTGGTCCCCCAATCCCCTTGGAAATTTTTAAAAAATTCCATTAAAATTTATTTTTTGGGTCCCGGGGGACTTTCTTGGGAATGTTGTTTTAAAAATAAAAAATCCTCTCAAAGTCTTTTTGGGGTATTTGGGGGGGGGGGGGCATTTTGGAATTTTTTTTAAAATAAAAAGTCCTTTGTTGTCATCGGTTTGCCTCCCCAATTTTTTGGATTTTTTTTTTTAAAAAAAACAAACCCTACTTAAGCTTTTTGGTATTTGGACTTTTTGGGAATTTTTGTTCAAATAACAAGAAATTTTTTGGGCACTCGGTGACCCCCCAAAAATTTTTTTTGGTTTTTTTTTTAAAAACCCCAAATCCTCCCCTAAGTCTTTTTTGGTCCCTTTGCTTTTTTGGAAAATTTTTTCAAATAAAAAGGGTCCATTATTGTCATTTCTTTTCCTTTCCCCGGGGCTTTGGGGTTTTTAACACATTTTCCAATTTTTTTCCCCCGGGTTGCCCGACAAGGGTTTTTTGGTTTTAAATATCAAGCCCATTTTTAGTCCCTTATGTACCCAAAGCCGGGTTTTTTTTCATGAAAAAAACCCCTTTTTGTAGTAATTTTTTTATTTGACTTTTCGGAATTTTTTTTTTAAAATTTCATGCCCCATTTGGGCCCGATGTGAATCCTGGTTTTTTCAAAGGGCCTTGTTTAAAAGAGCAAGCCCTTGATAGTCGAAAAAAATGTAAAATTCAAAAAAAAGGGGGGGAAGAAAAAGATGTTTTGACGTTTTGTGTTTTGATGCATTGATTAAGTGTTTTTTTTTTGGGGGGAAACCCCTTGCCCTAAAGACTTGAGGGCCCTAAAAGTTTCATTTTTTTTCATTTAAATTGTTTTTTGCACCCCTTTATCGAAAACCCTTTTTTTTTAAATTCATTTTAGGGCCAGGGGGAGAACGCTTTTTTTGTAACGAAGTTGGGGGGGATTTTAACCCGGGGTGGCTAAGAGTGTATTTTCCCTTTGGGGCCCCCCGTTTCAGACGTATATTTTTTCGAGAGTTTTTTTTCCCCCTTACCCCCCTTTGGTTCGAATCTCTTTTATATTTTTGGGTTTTGTTAAATTTTTAAAATCAAAAATCCCTTTCAGAACCAACATTTTTGTATGTCCCTCGCTAAAAGTCACAAAAATTAATGTATTTGATTCATTACAACGGGTACGGGGGCTGAAAAAGCCCATATTTTCTCTAAATTTGGTTTATTTTGAAACCAGCAATTTTGGCCCCAATTTAAATTGTCTGCAAATGAACTTTGAATAATTCTGATTTTAAAAAAAGAAAGTGAAAAAAGACTCGAAGATGCATGTTAAAAGTATTCCATCTCTCATTTCGTATATCGCATGCTTAGGTCTTTTCCGCAAAGCTTGCGACTATACGAAATGACTGATGACGCCGGTTTCCTTAGAAAGTCCCCTTCTTCGTTCTTTGGGGAGTTTTGCCCAAAATTAATTTTCTACGAAATTCGGCTTTCCCGATCAAAATCTTTTAGACTCCATTTCGTTATGAATACAACTGAAAATGGGGAAAATTTATTATTTAACAGACCGTTTCAAAAGTATTTTTCAGTTGAAAATTTGTGTCAAAAGTGGCGCCGACGGGGGCGAAGTGAAAAGCACTGTGTTTTCAGTAATTTTTAAAAACCCGAATTCTCCCTTAGACACTGTCTGGGAAAATGAAGTTTTTATGTAAAAAAACGAAATCCCCCAGCTATTCATTAATTGTAAAAATTATTTCAGTCTTCATTTCTTTTATTGAAATGAGGAAAAATGGAAACCTTTTTAAAAAGTGGCTTCCTCTAGACATTAATCAGAAAATGATTTATCGGAACAAAATTTTGTCAAATGTGCCCAAAGCATTTTATTCCTCGTGTTCGATTTTTTATCGATAGTAAATATGTGTTAATAGTTTGAACGGGGACGAGCCAGACGACACTGAAGCCCGATAGAAAACACAAATTTCGTTGGGTTCCCGGGCCCCGCGAGGTCCGTTTCGTTCTGGCACCGTGTCGCTGGGGTTTGCACCCCAACTGCTTATAAAAAAAGGGGCGTTGTGGGGAATGGGGCAGAGTGTTTTTTGATGTACGACTGGGGTGGAAGAAAAAAAAAGGGAGAAATACAACCTCTCCTCCCTGTTTCTGACTGGGTGCGCCTTGGCTTCTACGCATTTCTATTGCCTGTCTTCACCTGCACACCCCCTTTCCTCTCCACACCTCAAAAGAAAAAAAAAATCCCATTTTTTTTTTTTCAATTTAGGGTTTTTTTTAAAAGAATTTTTTTTTTTTTTTAAAAAAGGAAAGGGGGGGCCTAGACTTTTCCTCTTTTTCTGAAAACCAATCACCGTGTGGTGGGAAAATACTGACCCGGAGAACTGGAAACCTCTGTGGCTGTACCTCGCTGACCAGAATCGCGAACTAACTCTAAAAAATCAGTCGCTAAGTGAGGCGACTGCAGGCGGAAATCTAAACAAATTTGGAATGTAATCAATAGCGAACCGCCAAGAAAACACAGACAAACGAATCACAAGACAAAACACGACGCGTTTCGACATCGTAGGTCTTCTTCAGGCAAGATACAAAACACTCAGGACAACGAGAATGCACGAGCAATCACTTATCTTCATTCACTTCAATCCACTGACGTAAATGAAGATAAGTTATCGCTCGTTCATTTTCGTTGTCCTGAGTGTTTTTATCTTGCCTGAAGAAGACCTAAGAGGTCGAAACGCGTCGTCTTTTTTCTTGTGATTCGTTTGTCTCCGTTTTCTTGGCGGTCCGCTATTAATTTTATTTAAATTAGCTGAAGAATGTCAAGCATTTTGAAGGGTTCTAGGACGTTGTTGCAACCAAAAGTCACATACGCTCAAAGTCTCATCTATGAAAGACTAGTTTCATGTGCTTGTCAAAATAGTGTGCTTGCATGAAGATTAACACCATGTTTACTTTTTTGTTGTTGTTAACTTAGGTACCTTTTGAGAAATTGATTTGCGAAGGTGACCAACACAGTCCAACCATGCTATTCTATGAAAATAATCCCTTATACCGTGTGCGATTTTGTGCGTGTCATCCCTCACATGTTCGTGCGGAAAACAATGCAGTGAACATCATGATCATCTCAAGAACAAAAGTAGCTTTGCGTCATTCGAAACGTTTTATCACAAGTATTTCTTGAACATGGTTTAAGAAGCCAAACACCTCGACGCTTTACTATTTGTTCAGCATAGTACCTATGATGTACATGCATATGTAATGCAACACGTCTGTCAGTCTGCGTGTCTGTCAGCTTCTGTTCCCTCCCTCCTTCCCCCAGCCTTCTGTGTGTGTGTGTGTGTGTGTGTGTGTGTGTGTGTGTGTGTGTGTGTGTGTGTGTGTGTGTGTGTTTGCGTGCGTGCGTGCGTGCGTGCGTGCGTGCGTGCGTGCGTGCGTTCGTGCGTGCGTGTGTGGTGTGTGTGTGTGTGTGTGTGTGTGTGTTTTGTGTGTGGGGTGGAGAGAAGCATGTGTCTTCATGATATTGATTTTTGAACCGTCTGTATCTGTTTCATGCATGGTTTTTTCCCTTTACTTGTGATTATTGTGCATTTTGTGTTTGTACTATTTCTAGTTTTGTTTTGGTTTGTTTCGTTTTATATTTTTATGGTTATTTTTGAAGGCGTAGTGTAAAGGATTCTTTTAGCTTATTTTCTGTACTCTCACTAATGTATTCATATTCGTTATCGTTATCGTTTTCGAATTCTCTCTCTCTCTCTCTCTCTCTCTCTCTCTCTCCTCTCTCTCTCTCTCTCTCTCTCTCTCCCCTCTCTCTCTCTCCCCTCTCTCCACTCTCATTTGCCAGCACAAATGTAAACCATTTCATTTGTTTTACTCTCTGTCTGTCTGTCTGTCTGTCTGTCTGTCTCTCTCTCCTCTCTCTCTCTCTCTCTCTCTCTCTCTCTCTCCCCTCTCTCTCCTCTCGCTCTCTCTCTCTCTCCACACACACACACACACACACACACACACACACACACACACACACACACCACCACCACCACCACCACCACCACCCACCACCACCACCCACCCTTCATTCATCCCAACACATTCTCCATCCTCATTGCTTTTTTGTTTGCTTTTTGACTTTTTAACATTCTTAACTTTCTTTTTCTCATAAATACTTACACTCGCTAAACATTCACTAATAATCACTATACCACTCCAACTAAATACATCTACAATTATAAACCAGACAACACAGACAACTTCTTCATATTTCTTAACATAACCGTCATTCACAATGAATTCATGCCAGTGTTGCTACTTTTCATTTTACTTTACTTTTCTCTACGACCTTTTCTTGTACTTTTTTTCGTCTTAATTCATGTAACAATGTATGGCTGACTACAGAAAGCTGACAACTGACATTTAGCACACATGTACCTCTATTCTGCCATCTGCATCACTCCAACTTTCCGATTATTTCGAACATATTGCAAATTCATCAACATGCGGATTAGTGCTACATTTTTATTACTTTTATTTCTTAATCTTTTTTTTTAAAAATTCATGTAACATTCTTATAGCTGATGATTGTACAAAAGGATGCCAGTGACTATGAATTGATCATGTTTGTCACATATCCTCTGCATATCTCCCTGTTTGTAACTTGAGATATTGCAAATTCATCCGGGACTAGTGGCTACATGTATTATTTGCATCACTATTCTTGAAATTCTTTTAACATCGTTTTAAATGTCATGTAAAATGTATGCGGTGAGATAGAAATTTGTTACAGTTTTTGCACATTATCCCCTGCCATTCACCCATCGTTTAACGATTGCACATCACACGGACACAGTCTCACATATCATTACACTACATGCACACTGAAACCATTACACGTTTTAAAGTCAGGTCATGATGACAACGCATATTCCACGTAACTGTTACACCACACAACACACACCACCACACACCACACACACAACACACCATACCCCACAGCACACACACACACACAACTCAACATGCACCACCACCACCCACACCACAACACACACACACACACACACACACAACACACACACACACACCACACACACACCACGACACACACACCACACACACACACACCACACACACAACACAACACACCCACACACACACACACCACACACACACACACACACACACACACAACACAACCACCACCGCACACACGCACGCACGCACCACCACACACACAACACGCACACACACCACAACCACACACACACACACACACACACACACACACACACACACACACACACACAAAACACACACCACACACACACACACACACAACACACACACACACACACACACACACACACACACACACCACTTTTTCAGCTGTGCGCCTATTCACTGGAGGAAAAAAAAAGAATGTCACATATTCAGACAAACATGTCGTGTAACGTCGTCTACAATTTTCTTTGTTCCCTTCCTTGTCTTCGTCTGTCTGTCTGTCTATGTCTCTCCCAGTGACCCCAAAGCTGCTGACTCCTGTCAGACATGGCGTGTTTCTGTACTTCTGTCCACTGCTCTTACTGAGTCTCCCAAGAGTCATCATCAACATGTAAAGTTCATTGTATTACGTGCGTGAGCATTACTTTTTCTCCCTCCGTTTCTTTCTGAGAGTGTCTGTCCCTCTCTGTCTGTCTGTCTGTCTGTCTCGCTCTTTCTCTCTCCCTGTTTCCTCTCCTTGAGTGTGTGTGTGTGTGCGCGCGCGCGCGCGCGCGCGCGTGCGTGGTGTGTGTGTGTGTGTGTGTTGTGTGTGTGTGTGTGTGTGTGTGGTGCGTGCGTGGTGGTGTGTGCGTGCGTGTGTGTGTGTGTGTGTGTGTGTGTGTGTGTGTGTGTGTGTGTGTGTGTGTGGTGCGTGCGCGCTTGCGTGATGTATGTTTGTGTATGTGTGTGTGTTGTGTGTTGTGTTTGTATGTGGTGTGTCTGTGTGGTTTGTGAGATGTACGGTGAGTACAGGACTGGTACGACCTTTCTTTGTCACTGCAATCCGTGACAGTTGCCTGGCGATGACGTGTTCCTTTTGCCTACGCACCTGCCCCCCCAATCCCCAGACATCAATCTCCATCATTCCTCCTCCACTCCCACCCTCTCGTTCACTGAGAAAGAGAGCTTGAGGAGAGAGAGAGAGAGAAGAGAAGAGAGAGAGGAGAGGAGAGAGAGAGAGAGGAGAAAGAGAGAGAGAGAGATGTAGAGAGAGAGAGAGACAGAGAGGAGAAAACAGAGACGAGAGAAAAGAGAGAGAGAAAGGATAAGAGAGAGAGAGAAGAGCGAAGGAGAAGAGAGAGAAGAGAGAGAGAGAGAGAGAGAGAGAGAGAGACAGACAGACAGAGACAGAAGACAGAAAGAGAGTGAGAGAACTTCAGAACTTCAGAATTTATCAGTGAGGCATCGGCCATTTGAAAGGGGAATGAGCAATGAAGGAGAGAAAACAGACATGACAAAGCAGACAGAAAAGAGAAATTTCGACTTAGAATTTTATATACATGGCCATTTTAAGATTAGCTATAAAATTAATGGTAAGAAACAAATAATTGTCGTGGGAAAAAACATCTGCCATCCAACAAGCAAGAACAGCAATTAAGATGTCATTATTTCTCTATCTTAGATGCTTTAAACAAAAACAGCTAAATTCTTGATAACGTTATACCTATAGAGCTAAGTAGTAACTGTAAACGAAACAATGGGCGCCTATAATATTTCTGGGGATAAATTTTTGGCGAATACTTTTAAAGCTGGCAAATGAACAGAAAATGTTTTCATTTTCTTCACCTTGCGTACACAATGGACATACTAAATCACTTTGTCTATGTTGTCTGTATCTACGAAATGAGTCCTTATCTCAGAAACTCCAAGTCTAAATTTAGCAATTGATCTTTTCAAATACATGTCTATATCGAATTTCAAATAAGGCTGAATCTGATGAAAACTAGAACAATTTCTGTACAAATTGTATCGTTCATTAGTTGGATATGATCGTCCCACATTTGCCATCTACAGTCAATTAGCTTTTGTTGAAAAAATACGAATAAACTGATTTGATTTCCAACAGCCTTGAGCCAGCCAAACATCCCAAAATCCGTGCTTATACAGAAATAGACGCACACTTGAAACCCAGTTCGTTTTTTCCTTTAAATCCAAATCGAATAACATTTTATAAGACTCACGAGGCAATCTACCATTATCCATGTGTAAAAGCTTTAACCAATACCGAACACATCTAACGGCTGAAGTAATGAACAATGGATATCTGTTGGATTCCCCATACACCAAATCATTAGAAATACGCCTGTCGAGACCTAGAAACTTCTTCAAAGCAAATAATGCACTGCCTCACAATGAACGACGGCGTTATCTAAACCCCAAATTTCAGCCCCATACATCAAAATAGGCTGTATCTGGGAATCAAAGATCTTTAAGAATAACTCAAATGAATTATTGTTTAAAGCATGCAATCTTTTTTATTACGCAAATCAAAGCACTCTTTGCCCTACATGCAAGGTCTTTGCAAGCAAAGCTAAAACTTAGACGAGTAGAAAAGTAGATCCCCAGGTATTTATACACATTCACTACAGGTATAACAAGTCCATCATACATCCATCTTTCCCTAGCTGATAAATATCCTCCCTTTCGAAATACCACGATGTTGCTTTATCATATTCACTTTCAACTCTAATGAAGAGGCAGTTCTGCTCAGATTATTTAGCTGACTTTGTAAGCCAACTATCGTTTCTGAAACCAGAACGATGTCATCTGCTAATAGTAGGGTAAAATAATTCTGACACACCATCTGGAAATCGTCCACCATGAAGGCCATTGTTAATAACCTCGATAGCAACCTCATTAATATACATAGAAAATAATGCAGGGCTACACACATCACCTTGTCTTACCCCAGCGGCACAATTAATAAAAGTCTGTAAGACTGGAACCACTTCTTGTCCTTGTTTAAACTACTTGATACATAGCTCTAATACAACTAAATAATTTCCCCTTGACCCCGTTTTTAAGTAATACTGCCCATAAAAGCTTTCTGTTAATGGAGTCAAAGCTTTTTCAAAGTCAATAAACGCAACATAAAATTTACGATTTAAAGAAAATTGCTTTTGAACAAACGCAAGAAGAGTAAACAATGATCGACAGTAGAGTAACCCTTTTTAAAGCAGCTGGATGTTCTCCCGTGATATTATTACATTCAATCCACTCCTGTAATCTGCTGTTAATGATAGTGCTATATATTTTACTGCTAACGTCAACCGAAGATATGCTTCTGTAATTATTAGGATTATTTGCATCGCCTTTCTTGAATATGGGTAAAGTTACAGACTCTGTCCAGTTATCTGGAAAGATACCCTCATCAAAAATTCTGTTGAAAAAAAGCTTGTAAAAAGTCGACAACTTGAGCTCCAGCATACTTAAACAATTCACCAATAATAAAATCAGGTCTTGCCGCTTTGTTGGTTTTAATTTTCCGCATGGCGAACATAACTTCTCTCTAGAGATAGGGCGATTGAAATACTCAACCTCTCCCTTATCGGTGACATCAGAAAGTTCATCATCACCTGAAATATCTTTATCTAACAAATGCTTAAAATGCTCATACCATGTGTGCGGGGAGAAAGAGAGAGAGAGAGAGAGAGAGAGAGAGAGAGAGAGAGAGAGAGAGAGAGAGAGAAGAGAGAGAGAGAGAGAGAGAGAGAGAGACAGACAGACAGACAGACAGACAGACAGACAGACCAGACAAACACACGGAAACAGAGACAGCAGATATAACATTTTTTTAGCATCAGCTTTGCAAAAAAAAAAAAAAAAAAAAAAAAAAAAAAAATCTGGACTCTGCTGCTGCGCCCCTCTCTCCGCACAGCCAGCCTCCCCACCCCATACCTTTCCAACCCACGCACCCGATGTCACAGACTGAAGTGAATCATATGCGTGCCTTTAAAACAAATTGTGATCAAGTTAAGCCAACATCAGCCACGCAAATATCAAAAAGAATGTAATCCACAGAGAGAGAGAGAGAGAGAGAGAGAGAGAGAGAGAGAGAGAGAGAGAGAGAGAGAGAGAGAGAGAGAGAGAGAGAGAAGAGAGAGAGAGAGGATTTGAGGCTGAGATATTGACAATAGCATACAATCTAATACCTCCTGCATATAGACACACCGAGAGCGTGTGTCGATGATGATTATGTGAAGATCAAAGAGGTAACGGTTTACTGGTGTCGATATGAATGTGGTTCTGACAAAGAGGTACATCTACCAAAATTGTATGAGTAAAATAGCTGAGTAAAAGTACCTGTATGTGCGAGATGATGTTTGACGAGACTGATTGGGAGTGAGGTAAAGGCTGGACAGCTCTTATGCCCTACATGCTGGTACTACACGCTCATCCCATTTTTTCAAAATGTGTCATTGTAACGCCCCTTCGAAAAGATTCTTGTTTTAAATAGATTTACATCAGTGATGTTATATGGTGATTATATGTGTTTGGTATTTCTATCTTTCAGATCATGCTATTGAAGACGTAATGTATGACAAATGTATATGTATGTATGTGCCAGGTGTTATATTTGAATATAATGTGAATATTTTAATATTATCATTCATTATATTGTATTGCTATTATATTGGCATATGTCATCATTATCACTGTGTGTAAGTCCCTTAGAAAATTGCGACAGGTGGATTTTGTTATGGTTGGGGTGTGAGGGTGGCTTTTGTGTTTGAAATGTTTCTTTTTCATTTTTGAGGCAAGATGCAAACACTGCCATGTGTCTCATTCTTTTTCCCTCAAATAATTTGTTCGTTCACTCTCTCTCTCATCTCTCTCTTCTCTCTCTCTCTCCCCTACCTCTCATCTCTCTCTCCTACACCTCTCTCCCTTTCTCGACTCCTACTTCTCCTCTTCTCTATCTCTCTCTCTCTTTCACCTCCGCTTCTCATCTCTTCTCTCTCTACTCTTCGTCCCCTCTTTCTTGCTCACTTTCCCACCATCTCTCTCCCCCTCTCCTTCTCTCTCTCACCTTTTTCTTGTCCCCCCTCCCAATCTCTCTCACTCCCTGCTTCTCTCTCCGTATCTCTCTCTCAAGGCTCACCACTCTTCGGGTACTTTTTTTTCTTTCATCCCCTCTCTCTCTTCCTCTCACTCTCTCTTCTCTCTCCCTCTCTCTCTCTTCCTCTCTCCCTCTCTCCTCTCTTCCTACTCTCTCCTTCTCACTCTCTCTCTCTCTCTCTCTTCTCTCCTCTCTCCCTTCTCTCACTCCCTCACTCTCTTTCCTCTCTCCTCTTCCCCCCTCTCTCTCTCCTCTCTCTCCCTTCTCTCTCTTTCTCTCTCCTCTCTTCTCTCTCTTCTACTCTTCCCCTCTTCCCTCTCTTTCTCTCGTCTCTTCCCTCTCTCTCCTATCTCCCACCACTCTCTCTCTCTCTCTTCTCTCTCCCTCTCTCTCTCTCTCTCTCCTCTTCTCTTCCTCTCACTCTTCCTCTCTCCTCCCCCTCTTCTCTCTCCTCTCTCTCTTCTCCCTCTCTTCCTCTTTCTTCTCCCTCTCTTCTCCTCTCTCTCTCTCTCTTCTCTCTCTCTCTCTCTCTTTTCCTCTCTCTCTCTTTCCTCTCTCTCTCTCCTGTCTCTCCCACCCTCTCTCTCTCTCTCTCTCTCTCTCTGCTCTCTCTCTCTCTCTCTCTCTCCTTCACTCCTCTCTCTCTCCCCCTTCTCTCCCCTTCTCTCTGTCTCCCCCTCTCTCTCCCTCTCTCTGACTCTCCCACTCTCTCTCCTCTCTCTCTCTCTCTCTCTCTCTCTCTCTCTCTCTCTCTCTCTTCTCTTTCCTCTCTCTCTCTTCACTCTCTCTCTCTATCTCCCTGTCTCCCCCTCTCTCTCCCCTCTCTCTCTCTCTTCTGTCTCTCTCTCTCTCTTTGTCTGTCTGTCTGTCCTGTCTGTCTGTCTCTTCTCTCTCTCTCTCTCTCTCTCTCTCTCTCTCTCTCTCTCTCTCTCTCTCTCTCTCTCTCTCTCTCTCCCTCTCTAACTGAGGAGACCTTCGATGAACACAGTTTGACCGTTTGAGCCCTCTTCTTATGGCGGGTGACATTTTTGATGGTGAACTGACCTTTTTCCAACTGACCTTTTAGGACCTTCACTTTGTTCATGGTTTTGGTCCTGACTTGATTTTGCACTGTTTTTGATTGATTGTTTGGTGTTAAACATTGTTCATTTGATC
>CM031612.1:81213832-81223240 GCA_018398815.1 Conus ventricosus
GCATGATCAGAGCGGATTTTCTCCCTCAATAAGTAGTTTTTGTTTGAGTAACTCTAAAACTATGAGTGGGTCGTGTGAGTGCCAGTGTAAAGCCTTTACATTTTAGTCTATCTATTTATCAAAAATAGTTCCCTACTTCTTCTTCTTCAGGTTTGAAGGTCAACATTGTTTTAGATTTCGCATTGTTATGTTTGAGAGCATGTCGAAGTTTCTCATTGCTTCTTTTAGCGAGCCAAAACCCGTAATAACCATCAGGTATGGTTACTGGTAAATTAAATTGGCCTCTATTATTAACTTTTTTAATCTAATTATTATCCTTGGCTTTGCTTATATTAAACCATTCGACTTTGTAGGAATATTTTCATGAAGCGCAACCATTCTGCGTCCGCAATTGTTATCAATAGCTTGTTCTAATAACGAAGGGCGGTCTTGAGTTTTTTTTGTTACTAACTTTTTTTTATTACGAAATAAAATGAGTGCATTCAAATATAATATGGCGCAAATATTATGGTGGGGCCGCTCTACAATCTAAAAATATTGCAAACTGATACTCTTGGACATTGCTGGGACCCAGACAGTCACTTTCGTAAAAAGGTGTGGATCCTTTGAGCAGATATCATTAACCCCCTATTAAAAAAAGTCTACATCCCATAATTTTGTTTTGTCATCGTGTGCAGTTTTATCAGAACAGTTAAACTTGCTGTGTTTTTGTGCATAAACTGGGTGTGGAGTGTCGTATGCTGATCACCTTAGATCATTCCTAATCTTTGGTTAGGTCAGTGTTACAGATTTCATTTCTATTACTCCTTTCTGACGTATTTGACTGAACTGCAAGCACCATTACCAAATGACAAACCGTTTAATCATTTTGCACCGAATAGCTTGAAGGGTCTTTTGATAGATCTGTAACGAATTCAATATTAACATCAAGGCAGACTTTAGACAAAAGTCTGATCTTAATCTGGCTTAGGCACCCTTAATATTGGGGCGTGTGCACAGAAAGTATAAGTATGACTGGAACCCTCCTTACACTCTTTCTCTTCTGGCACAGCTGTTCACCTCGGGTCCATTTGCCCCCCCCCCCAAGAGGCATAAACAGCATGGACAACATTTATCTTAGGACTTTTCTAAGGCCTAAATAGAGCGGGGTATGATCGTATAAACGACTCTATTCGTACTTAGTTTGTTTTTTTTCGGTGTTTGCTAGGTTCACAAGCACAGCAAGATCGAGCATAAGCTGATCCTTCTACTGGTTTTGACTGCACAAAAACAATATTAGCTAATTTTGAGGGACGCCATTAATTTACTGTGGATTTGCCTTCATGTATTAAAAGTACCAAATGTTTTACAATACGCAAGATCAAAAGTAGACTTTGCTGTTGGCACTGTTTATACCATGCTTACCTTCTGACCTCAGACTCCAGGTAGGACAATAATAAACTACTCAATGAAATTATCGTTGCAGGAAATGACAGAGGTCGGGACAAACGACTTTATTTACTGAGCAGTATTATTGCAAGCAGTTTTTAAAAAAAACAAGATGACCCCCCAAGATTAAGTCATCTAATTCCCGAAGTCAAAGCCCAAAGGCCATTGAAGGGATCAGGCAAAGCTCGAGGGACTCTGTTCGCGCATGACCATGGAATATGAAATGACAGCGTTGTTCTTGGATTTACTGGCATAGGATTACTTGGTCTTTATCATAATAAATAGTAACCCCAACTATTTCAAGAACTAATGTCCCCATAGTGCTCGGCCATAAAAGCCAACTACTTTGCTTTGCAGTAGACAAAAAGCAGCTGGACAATACTCCCCAATAATTCTGGTAAGCGTCTCGGCTTTACCAGCTAATTTTTTTAATAAACTTGCAAGATGATCAAGCTGTTTTTTTACCCATGGATTTTTCAGTGGAGGCGATGGCAGGTGGCGGCGGGAGGCACTGGTCTTTGACTCCGCCGCCGCCTGTATATGCCAAACACCAGTGTGCTTATTGCAAATCCTAAGCTGTTATAAACGCTTGCTAATGTGACACCTTGCTCTCTAAAACAGTGTTCGTATTAGTTCTTCTGCTAGTGTGTGTCCTTCATATAAATTTTTTTTCGATGTTTCTCTTATTTCTATTCACTTGAGTTCGTAATTGGTCCGAGTAGTAGTCGTCATTTAGTCTTGCTGATCTTTCTTGTTCAAGATCTTTTAGTATTTGGTCTATTCTTTCTTTAATATCGGCCCTATTTGGCGTCATCAGCCTCAACGAGTTTTTTTTCTCTTTTTATATGGCTCATCTATTCACCTAGTTTTGCTAAATGTTTGTTAAGTCGCCTTTGTGGTCTTAAAGCATGAATCAGGGCGTTAGTTCTCGCTATGGGTTGCGGCGAGTCGTATGCATAGTCTTTAACGCTGTATTCGTCTGGAAACTGGATTCTGCTTCTATTACATTTAATATTTCACTGCTGATTGTGTAATTCTTTATGTTCCGTTGTGCATTTTGGTTATCTGTTCGGGAGTTCTTGCTGTGTGTTTTGAATAAAAAAGTTTAGAAGAAACCTGCCTCTGCAGTATTTTTGGCCTTAACTGGCCAAGGACGATTTTGTACGCTTCGAGGAGTCTATTTCTAATTGAAATCAGGCTAAAAACTTTGTTGGGTCTTTTTTTTGAGTTGTAGCTGTACAAGTTGTCTTGGTCGTCTCCTCACAAATCAAATGGTCATCTTTTACTTCAAAATCATTTGGGTCTATAAAATTCGGGAGGTTCTTGCCTAAAACTTTTGGTATAATGATCTGACTTACTTTCTGTTATTCACGCGCAATGAGAGCCCCGTGCGTTGTTGTACCTAAGGAGTCATTTCACTCATGTCGTCTCCAGAATCTAAAACATCATAATCTTCATCCTAATGACTGCCATGTTTTTAAATTCTATATTATTAACTTTTTATTTTGTTTTATATAAAATGCCACATCATATTGGCTCGATTCTTGACCCGCATAGAAAACAGAAAGAGCCCCATGGCGTTGAAGGGAAATAAACGCGATTATTTTTGTTCAAATAATCCAATTCTACTATTGATGCAGATCATTTTTACTGTCAAATTTCAGACCTAGGAGCAGATGAATTGATTGTGCCAGGCTCTGGCGTCTTACTTTCAAAATGGGAATCGCTTCAACAGACCCAAACAGGCCACAACCACAAGACCAGTTGTTACAGAATCTGGGGCGGCTATCGTTTAAAAAATTTCTATAAAACTTGAGGGGCAAAGATATATTTTCTTTTACATAATGCAGACATATTTTTAACCTATTCTGATCTATGGCTAACGGGATGATGGGCTGACTTTGCGTTTCAAGGAATGAAAATGAAGAAAGCGCTAAGACATCATAGAATAGGAGCCGAGTTATAAAGACGGTAAAAAAGTATGCAAGCTGTAAATTTGCGTATGGGAAATCGCTTTTCCATACCCCTTAGATTTTGAGTTGTTAATAAGCGCATGGCCATTACTTTCAAGGACATTAAAAACAGATTGTCATATGAACTAACTTTATGAATACAAACGGGGTTATCAATTCATCAGACTCGATGCAAAGTACAAGCATTTTCTGAACATCTCGTTAGAGTTTGGCGGTTGTTTGCAACATGAATTAGCATGCTGATTGTGCACCAATATCAGTCAAAATTAGTAATATATTACGAAAACGTGCGTCATCATTCAACTTATCCCAAATGCAGGGCAGACACTATATGGAATTTTAGTTTTAGTGTTGCAGCACATTCATAAAAGGCATTTTATTGCTTGTGCGAAGATGAAGAACCGTTCATAAGAGGAAGTGAAAAGTTTTTTAATTCCAAATATAACGGAATACAATGTTTCGATTGAGGGTTGTCATAACCAAATATACCGCTTGCGGGCTTTAATCTATAACAGCATTTTGATGAAATAAGAAAACTGTTTGGGGGCGGGAGGTTGTAGATGTCCAACTGTTGATCTTGTGTCTAATGATTTACATCTTCACAATGTTAGGCTTGAAGATTATTTAACAACCGAAATACGGTTTATGGCTTGACTAGGACAACAGAGGATAATCAGTTGATGGAAGCGGCTGAGGAGGAAGAGAACTGTTAGAGTCGTATTAAACATTCCAAATTGATAAAGATGAAGAAGCCGATTAAACCGCTTATGTACATTTGTTTTTATTATATGATGCGGCTGAATATTAAAAAAGAGCCGATTAGTATGTGTACTATACTAAATTATTTTTTATTTTATAAAAGCTGTCTGTTCAGGTTTATCCAATTGTGCCTTACAGCGCCGCCTAAAGAAAGGGATAGTTAGGAAAGCCCAAACTTAAAAACCTTAAGATTAACCAACATTACTCAAATGCAACAAAAACTAGAGAAAGGACCTTTCAATTTACAGCAAAACCAAAACGAAGGTATTCTGCTGCCTTTATTGCTGTTACCTATGTTAATACTGGGTCCAAGTCGGACTATAAGTGCTCTATCAGCAGGAACGAAGTGTTTGGTCTTATAGCAACGGGCATAGGCGCACCGCGGACTTTACCTTAGGTAGTTTGTTCTTTAGCTCTCGGAGTGTGTTCATTAGCTGTAGGTGCTGTAGCAAAAAATAAAAACTAAAATCCAAAAGCTCACAGCTATGGTTCAACTAATAACGGCTAAATTAGTTCGTTTTCACCCCCCCCCCCCCCCCCCCCCCCCCCCTAACTGACTATAAATAAAAGCACTATGTTGTACCTCAAACATCACGGATGAAGTATTTAATCGTTTTACAGGCTCGATTTTGATGGACTATAAAAGTCAATAGTTGATCTTCAAAGTAAGGCGAGGGCAAGTTTTTTCAACAGCCAGACGCCGAGCAGATAAAAGAAAGGAATGCTTATAAATAATGTTAACGAGACATTATAATCTGTTCTATACAGCTCACAGTAACTTCTCAGACGGGTGTTTTTACTGTAGTTTAGGAGTCCAAGCACAAAGTCGTTGATTTGTTTATTATTTTGCCGTTGTATTTTTTTTAATTTATATTTATTTGTTGGCTTTGTATTGAAAGTTCAGCATGCTAAGATATATGAAGGCCCAGATGAATTGTTCTGAAGGAATGCTTGGAAGAGCGTATAATCTAGAGCACTGATAGATATTGATTTAGAAAGTCATTGACCATACAAACGTACAGGCAAGTGTTGTTCTGTTTTTCTCAAGTTCCAGGGCAAACTAACAATAGCACGCCAGTTTTAAAGTCAATGTTAGCTGTTTTAATCGAATTTGTATCATTAAATGAAGAAATCTAGAAGTCTGGTCTCGAAAAACAACAGACTATTCTTTCTCATAATGACCTTAACACAGGTTGGGCAGACGAAACTGCTTACACAGTTGTCGCTGCCGATGAAGAAGCCAAAATGAAGAGGCTCTGGGTTTTTGGTCAGAGGCGAAGTTTAGAGATTAGATTAAAACAGGCTAAGTATGCACCGATTGTAGGCAAGGCTTACATTCCGCTACCTCGGGAGTTGGTTTTAAAGAGAGCAGTTTTAAACATAAAAAATTCAGACAACAAATGTTTCATGTGGTGTGTTCTCGCAAGGCTGCATCATGTCCGCGAACACGCAGAGAGAGTGACTAACTATCGGCAATACACCAAAGATCTTAACTTCAATGGAATATCCTTTCCTGTTAGTGTAGATCAAATTGATCAGTTTGAAGAAACAAAACAAACCAATAACTGTTAATGTATACACATGGGATGAGGAAACAAATTTGGTGCCAATTAAAGTGTCCAAGAACAGTCCAACAATAGGCGAACCAGCCAAAAGTCATGTGGACTTACTCCTAATGTTTTCGCCAGCAGGGCTGCCTCATTACACATTGATACGCACAATGAGCAGATTATTAGCGCATACTTCAAAAGATCATGGCAAACAAGAATTCTGTAGAAAATGTTTAACAAGAATGCCATCTGTTCAAGCCGCGAGCGAACATATAAAACATTGTAAAAGTTCTGTAGACTGTAAGACAGAACTAAACTACGCCCCCCGCCAGGATCTAAAGTTAGTTTTAAGAATGGAAACGGCTGCAAACAAGTCCATACGTAGTTTACGCAGACTTCGAGTCGCTTATTGTTCCTTATGAAGGGCCAGCACCACAAAAACTCGAAAAACAGTCTTAATGAGTAATCATCAGATTTGTTCATTTGCCTTCATTGTTGTCAGGTCGGATGGCGCCCATTCAGCACCAGAATTATACAGAGGCCCAAATGCGGCTAGAAGATTTTTACAGCGCATGCAGCAAGTGCGCAATGACTGTTCTAATAATCTGATTTATCTGAAATCATAATGACGCCTGAAGACCAACAACAGTATGACTCAGCCACACATTGTTGGATTTGTGGTTTAGGCCTCTCAACAGCGAATCCAACAGTAAGAGACCATGATCACATTAGCGGAAAGTTCAGAGGAGCTGCGCACAACAAATGCAATCTTCAACTAAAGTTTGAACCAAAGACATGGAAGCTGCCCATCTTCTTTCATAACTTGCGAGGTTACGACTCTCATCTTATATTGCAAGCAGTAACCAACGCCTTCAGGGTAGCATGCATTGCACAGTCATCAGAAAAGTACATGTGCTTTAATCTAAATAACATGTCTTTTTATGACTCTATGCAACACATGATGGGTTCATTAGAGTCACTGGCTATGTCCTTAAAGTCCTGCCCAATAACAGAAGAATATTTTGACCCAACGCTTGTTAGAAAGGGTGTTTACCCTTATGAGTACATGAACAGTTGGGAAAGGTTTGATGAAGACTCACTTCCGCCTAAAGGCGCGTTCTTTTCTAGTCTTAGAGGAAAGGACATCAGCGACTCCGATTACCAGCATGCTCAAGATGCGTGGCAGACGTTAGATTGTAAAACGATGGGAGACTATCATGATTCATATTTAAGGGCAGATACATGTTTGTTGGCGGATATTTTGAAAACTATAGAAAGACCTGCATGAAACATTATAGCCTGGATCCCGCGCATTACATTTCTGCGCCCGGGATGAGTTGGGACGCTTTCTTAAAGTTTACTAGAGTACAGATTGATTTATTGTCTGACCTACCAATGATTCAGATGATTGAAAACGGATTGCGTGGAGGAATTAGTATGGCGTCGCATCATTACTGTAAAGCAAACAACAAATACTTGGACGACTATGATCCGAGTAAAAGGTCTAACTATCTCATGTATTTAGATGCAAACAATCTGTATGGATGGGCTATGGCGCAATCGCTTCCATTACGCAACTTTAAAATGTACACAGGCGGCGATCCGAATAATATTCAAAAGGCATTAAAGTGGTTGGGCAATTTAACGCCTGATCAACAGCGTGGTTTCATTCTAGAAGTTGACTTAGAATATCCTCATGAACTCCATGACCTGCATAATGACTACCCATTAGCAGCAGAAAGTCTAAAGATGGCAAAAACAGAGCCGCCTAAACTTGTGCCTAATCTTCGGGGCAAAAAAAATTATGTCTGCCATTACAGACTTCTACAATTTTATTTAAGACATGGTTTAAAGTTAACAGCTGTTCATCGCATAATTGCTTTTGATCAAGAACAGTTCATGAAACCATACATCATGAAGAACACTGATCTCAGAACTAAATCCACAGATGCTTCAGAAAAAGACTTTTTCAAGCTGATGAACAACAGCTGTTTTGGAAAGACTATGGAGAATCCGCACAAGCGTAAAGATGTCAGATTAGTCACCAAAGAGAACGAAGCAATTAAGCTGACTTCAAAACCTAATTATCAGGACTTCAGAAGATTTCATGATCAGCTTTTTGGCATAATGATGAAAAAAAAGAAAGTCAAATTAGACAAACCTGTATTTATTGGGTTTACTGTTTTAGAATTATCAAAGCTTTTGATGTTAGAGTTTCTTTATGACTACTTTAACCCCTCGTATCCTGAGTCCAGAGTACTTTACACAGATACAGACAGTTTTGTTATTGATATTCCTACTGAAGACATCTATAAAGACATGGAAACCGAAGTGGTAAGGTCATGCAGGATGGTATGACACGTCCGATTACCCTAAAGAGTCGCCTTTACATTCAATTACTAACAAGAAGGTTTTAGGAAAGATGAAGGATGAATTATCTGGAAAGGTGATCAAGGAGTATGTGGGGTTAAGGTCAAAAATGTACAGTATTTCGAGCCAGGGAAAATCATTAAGAAAGCAAAGGGAATATCTCGCAGCGTTGTGCAGTCAAACATATCACATGACAACTACAAAGAAGCATTGTTTGGCAATAAGACTTTTATCATGGCAACGTAAAACTGCGATCTAATCTACATGAGATCAACACAACTGTTTTTAACAAAGAAGTCATTAGATAGAACAAACACAAAACGGGTGTTTGTTAATCCAGGTTTTCATATGCAATTGGGCACTGGAGAACCGTAAATTAATTAAAGCGGAACTGTGTCTGGTGGAATTATCTGCAGTTCTTCTTTCACAAAAGATCTTTGAGGAGCTGGTTGTTTTGTTGTGTCAGTTTCTCGTAAATAATACACGGGCGGATTCATTTTTACAATTCTTTTTATTTCGTACGGGTCAACACTCCAAATTGGATCGGTTGCCCTGATGCGAGTGTCCCCTTCTGCTTCCCCCGGTAAATAAAGGTACCTTACTTTCAATCCAAATGGTAATAGTTTGCTGGATGAAGACTCTCCTTCAGCAACATTTATTGTTTTTCTTTGATTGCTTGTACTGGTTTTAACCCTTTAAATTCTTCATTATTCATTGCGCGCAAAACTGAGGGCAGTCTTCTAACCCATTCTGTGTTGCGAGAATTGTCAATCAGCTCTCTGTGATACTGGTAGGAGAAAAGTCTTTCGGCTAACTGTTTGTTAAAGTTTTCAACTAAAGCCTGTGATCTGTGAACTCCCGGAATGCTCTTCTAATAGTAACTCTGTGTTTTAACAATAATTGATTTACTTGGCCTTTAAATTCTTTTCCATCATCGACTTGAATCATGCGAGGGAAAGTTAAGGGCCTCGTTGGTATATCAGTTGTATGGCAACAGCAACAGCAGAAGCACTCTTTTGGTGTTAATGGTTCCGCATCTTTGTATCTTGAAGCTATGTCAATGACTGTGAGTGCGTACTTAAATCTTTTTCGTCTAATCCTATCAGAGGGTAAATATAGAAGATCCATTTGATGGGTGTCGTTTGGGGTTGTATTGACAAAGTGTGGTCTCTGTATTCGTCTAGGCGCCGGTAAATAAATTTGCCAAAATCGCTTGTTTAGAAACCATTCCTTTTCTGTTTGTTCACTGACCCCCCCCGCGGCTTACTTTTTTTTTTTCTGTTATTCCCCTTCCAAAATCCTTTGGGGGGGAATAATTTTTTTTTAAT
>CM031612.1:81223340-81233340 GCA_018398815.1 Conus ventricosus
TTTCCGTCAAAATGGCATTCTTTTCCGTCGATTTTCCAAGGATGTGCTCCAGGTTAATCAGGTGGTGGTACCTGCTTCTCTCAGGCAGAGAGTACTCTTTACAGCTCATGATGGAGTACTGGCAGGTCATTGTGGGGTCAGGAAGACACTAGGCAGGGTGCAAAATCGGTTTTGGTGGCCAGGCGTCACTCGAGATGTGAGACATTATTGTCAAACCTGCACTGTCTGTCAGAAATGTGCAGCGAAAGGTCGAACTCCAGATGTGCCCTTGGAAAACATGCCAAGGATTGAGGAACCTTTCTCTAGAGTCGCTGTGGACATTGTAGGTCCTTTGTCTCCACCTTCTGAGGAAAAACACAGGTACCTGTTGACTCTAGTTGATGTGGCAACACGCTTTCCAGAGGCCATTCCGTTGAAGAAAGTGGACTCGTGTTCAGTAGCAGAGGCACTTTTTTCCGTTTTCTGTCGGTTTGGGATTTCCAAAAGAACTTTTGTCTGATAACGGATCCCAGTTCACATCTGAAATGTTTTCTGAATTCCTTCATCTGCTTTCTATCAAAGGTGTCCACTCGTCTCCATACCACGCTCAATCGAATGGATTGGTGGAAAGGTTTCATGGAACTTTGAAGCCAATGCTGAGGAAGCTCATTCAGGACCAGCCCAGACTTTGGTATCGTTACATTCCTGCGCTTTTGTTTTCTTGTCGTGAAATGCCGAATGAATCGACAGGATTTTGGCCCTTTGAACTGCTCTTTGGGCGTCGGCCACGGGGGCCCATTGATTTTTTGGCAGACTCATGGACTGGACAAGAGAGCTCACAGGAGGGAAGAACAGTCTGTGACTATGTTTTCAACCTGCGTAATACCATTGCAGAAATGGCTTCTCTTGCTCACGATTCAGTTGATAGTCCAGACGGATTCAGAAACATTACCATGATAGAAAGTCGAAGCATCGATCATTCAGTGTTGGTGATGAGGTTCTGGTTTTCCTGCCCTCCACTACGAACAAATTGTTAATGAGGTGGAAAGGTCCATACAGGTAGTGCAGAAGTTGGAATATGAATACGTCATTGACATGGGTGGTAAAAGAAAAATTTTTCATCCCAACATGCTGAAGAAATATTTCACTCGAACTGTTGCATCTGGACCAGTCTCAGTTACTTGTGGGGATAGCATTTCTTTTGAGGACATCCTTCCGTCTTCTTTTGTGGCACAGTCAGGAGATTTCGTTCTGTCTGTCTCTGATATTCCCTCAATCAAAACTACCTGTGTTGCAGGTATGGTGCTGTTGTTCAGACTTCTAAGGAATCTGCTGATGTCTCGCCTTTACCATACCTACTCTTCCTTCATCTGTGAAGGAAACATTTCAAGACGTATCATGTTGATTCAGCTTGTCATTTGTACAACAGGAGGAAATGCGAGAGCTGTTTGCTTCTTTTCTCAACTTTTGACAACGGAACCAGGCCAGTGTTCATATGAAATGTTTTGCATGGAGATACATCTCACAATGAGCAGCCAGTTCAACGGAAACAGTATCCGTTACCATTCTGTGCCTCATGAAACTATTTAAAACAGGAGGTGATCAACATGTTGGAAATTGGGCGTAATCGAACTTTCTCAGTCTGCTTTTTGTGATATGTCGTATGGTAAAGAAAAACTGATGGTCTGACAACAAGATTTTTGCTGTGATTACAGAGAATTAAACAAAAGTGACCGGGTAGATGCTGACCGATCCCTGATCAGGTAGCAGTTATTCTCACAGACTTGCCAGTGCCAAATTCTTCACTAAACTGGATTTAACGAAAGGATATTGGAGATCATGGTCAATAAAGAAGATCGCCACAAAAATGCCTTTCAAACACCACTAGGTCTTTTCAGGGTGAGGATGCATTTGTTTGGCAACTGCACCAGCTACATTTGCCAGGGCCTTTGAGGTACTTCAAACTTGGGCGACCATGCCCATAAATTCTTTGATGGACATACTTGTACACAGTTTGTCCGGAAGCAGCTCTGTATGATGTTCGGAAGGTTCTCTTGTCCCTTGAGGAGGCTGGATTTTACTGCTCGTCCACGAAGATCTTTTACTGCGATTTTCAGAATTGTAGTTTCTGCGGACATGTTGTTCGGTCGTGGGATTTGGCAACCTGACGGAAATAGATTGAGAAGATCTTATGCATCCGGTCCATTCCACAATACGTCAGATCAGTGCTCTGTGGATTACGTGGGTTACTTTAGGAAAATTCATTCCAAATTTTGCCACAGTCACTGCTCCCATCTCCAACTGTTGGCTGGTAATCCCCACGTCGGATTGCTTGGACTCCAGACAGTTGAGAATGCCTTTGCAGGATCCCAGGAGTGTTTTGTCAAGATTACCCTGTTTCTTATTGGCTGATCTCTTCCAAGCCATTTGTGGGGAGAACAGGATGCCAGTTCCCCCCATTGGAAATAGGGGGAATTCTGTTGCAGGATTTTGAGGGAACTCCTGAATCTCGTCACTTTTGTCAGCAGAATGCTACTTCCAGAGAAACGCGGTACAGCATCATAGAAATGGAGTGTTTGGCCATTGTTTGGGTCATTTCAAAGTTGGGCAAGTTACCTCTGGGGAGGGAGTTTTGTTGGAACAAATCACCGTCTATGACATTACCTTCAAGTCTGGAAGGTTTAAGAATGCCAGGATCCTGAGGTGGCATTGCTCTCCAAGAATATCGCTTTTCAGTGCAGTCAGTCAAAGGATATGAGAAACCTTTGGCGACGATTTTCGCGCAGAGTGATTGTTGGAAGTAGTTGTTGCGTGTTCGTATCACGTCTGGATGGCGTGGGTTTTGTATGTTCTCTTCTATTATTTTTTTCTGTGTCGACGTTTGCACGTTCTTTCATTAGGGGGGGGGCGGGGAGGGGAACTGTAACAAAAGGGATTTATCCAGACAACATTAGTGCGGGGACCAAAAAGAAAATAAGACACCCAGTAGAGGTTGTGCGTGCGCAGTTTGCGTGAACAGAAATCGCCTCAACTTGCTTTGGACAGTTGCGGGCTGAAGTTTGGATGAACAATGTTGACATGTCTTTTGACTTGTAAAGGTATGTTTGGTTAAGCTTGTGGAGATAGGGAGATAGGAGGTTTATATAATTCATGTATTGGGTAACTAAACAATCTTTAGATATGGTTGCAGAATTCCAACCCATGTCTACAGTCGTTTTATAACGGGATTGAGTATTTAATGTGTGAATGTGACTGTATTCTGTTTGAAATTAACACGTTGGATTAATTCAATAGTTTTACTTAGGATGTTGAATATGGAATTGTTGCTGAACGGCATATTCACACACACACACACACACACACACACACACACACACACCACTCACACACACACACAACACACCACACACACACACGCAATCAATGTAGGTTCTCGAAAATTGATATGCTATTGTGTGATGTTTCGTGGATGATGTATAGTTAATTAAGGGTCAAGCATTTTTTTACAGTGTTAGAGTATGTTTTGTCTTAAATTGTGTCAAATATATTGCAAATTTATCTGAAATCATGGTGGTTGTTTTGTAAGAAAGGGGATGGTAAAGAATGGTTATGACGAGGATGTAAAAGGAAAATCCGTTCTTGTTAAATGCTATTGATGAGGTGGACAAAGCGGAATTGTGCTTTTGCTGTTCTTGAGGGTAGTAAATCGATATCTTTCCTTGGATAGTGGTTCATGTTAAAGGTATGGTGTCTTGGTTGTTGTGTTTGTTCTGGATTAGGATAATAAGAATAATTTTTATGGGCCTGTGATGGACTTTGGGGAAGTAGGGGGAGGTTTGAAAAAGACGAAAGGTTTCTTGGCCATGGACAAAAAGCGACTGAGAGAGGAGGACACATGTTTTAATAGTCTGTACATGTGCAGGCTTTCCAGTGCCAGGGAACTGGAGCACGGGGACTTGGTTGCATGGAGTAGGGGCACAGGACAAACTGTCAGGGTCTTTGACGGTTACGGGCGTGACTTCTTACGAACTGGGAGAATGTCAGACAGTCAAGAACGCCCGTGAGCTACCTCCAGAGCTTGCCGGTGTGAGGGGCGGGAGGAACAAAACAAAAAAAAACGGTGTCTTCGACAGGGGTGAATTTAACCTCTTTTCCTCTCCTCTGTCCATTACCAGGGCACATAAAGCAAGAAACATACTCCTTTTATTATAAAGGGTGTGGCTTAACAAGTTTCAAAGCTTTAGTTTCCTTTCCGTGGGAGATTGCGTTAGTCTGATTTGGGTGTGACAGAGAGTACAGATAGCAGGCCACACATTCAAGCATGAACAATAATCTTTTATTCTGTCTATCTGGACTTTCTTTACAAACATCTTGCACACACGTAAAATCCCATCTCCAACTTTCGAGAAGGTAGGCAAGTTTGCCGTTGGTATGGATGAACACGTTACACATAGCATGCACCTGCTGAGAAAATCGAGAGATTGAAGGAAGTGAGGAAAATGAGTGTCGATATTGAACCGATATGACTGGGATGACACGGGAAACGACTGAAATGAAAGCGCAGCTGGCAGCTCTTCAGTCGGCATACCAGGTAGGCAGCCGTTGTGTAAACGAGGTGTTGATTTGTAAAGCGCTTAGTGTTTGCCTCTGGCGAGAGATAGGCGCATTTATAAGTATTCATTATATTATTAAACGCTTTGTTTCTGTTCTCTCAGTCCCACAATCATTTTCTCCAGCTTTTCTCTCTGTTTGCAAAATGTCCTGATCTGGTGGAGCCATGCGCACGCACAGTGAGTGTGTGTGTGTGTCGTGTGTGTGTGTGTGTGTGTGTGTGTGTGTGTTGTGTGTGTGTAGTGTCTGTGACTATTGTGTGCGTGCACTTGTGGTGTGGAGTGTGCTGGTGTTTATGCCTGTGTGTATGTGTCTGTTCTGTCTGTCTGTGTCGAGAGAGAGAGAGTTGAGAGAGAGAGAGAGAGAGAGAGAGGGGAGAAAGAGTGAGAGAGGAGATGAAGATGAGAGAGAGAGGGAGGAGAGTGAGAGAGAGAGAGCGCATGCACCATTTTGGAAGCGCGTGCATTGTCCAGAATTGTTCCAGAGACAACGCAAGATGACCCAGCAGCCACTGGGATGCACTACTGCCTTAGGTTTATTTGTTTCGTGGTCTGTTGGAACCACCTTCAGTCATTGTACATGCTTCATGAGTTACTGGACATGGATTATCCACTCCCTCTCCCTGAATCTCCTGCAAAGTGGAGTCATTTTCCTGTCTGTTCAGTTCAATTCACAGGCTTGCTTGTCAGGATACAAGAAATATTACTTAGTGAGTTGGAACTTTTACCGGAGTTTGTCTTCTCAAACCATGCCTGATGGGCAATGCAAGGGGAAATCTGTCTCTGACCACAGCGTCTGTTCCAGTGGGGTGGCATGAATGTGTACACCACAGTGACAGTTTACGGTGTGAAGTTGTGATGTGTTCATGTGTACATCACAGGGTCAGATGCAGTGGAATGTGATGTTATGTGTAATTACAGAGAAGTTCAGGTGGAGTGTTTTGTGTATATTACGCTCGATGTGGATAATCGCCTATTTTTGAAAATCATGCAAGTAATTTGCCAAATGTGAACATTAGGCAAGCAATTTGCCACAATCGTTTTCAATAGCAGATTACTTGCATTACTGTTCAAATTAAGCAAGACTTTCACATAGGCAATGGCGTTATGCCTGATGTGGAATAGAATGAAGAACCATGGTCGCTGGAGTGAAAAGCAAGGGATCTATACCACTCAACTATGCTGACGTTTACTTGGCATTGGAGCATTGCTTGTTGTTAAACAGGGGCAGTCTGTTACTTTATCATCTTTGTTATTAATCAACAAACTCACAACTTTTTCCACAAATGTGTAAAGTGGAATGAGTTGATCATGATTTTATTTTTTAGCATTTGATTCAGTCCTTTTCAATTGTGCATTTAGTGTCAGAGGCAATAACTCTGATTGTAAGCGTTTGAGCATTCAATGTCAGAGGAAAAACATCTGATGAAAGCTTTGTGCATTCGTGTCAGGGAAAAACATTGCATTGTCATTCAGAGAAAACAAATCAGAGGCTTGATTACTTTTGAAGGTAAATTTCTCTCTTTCTCTCCCCCCCCCCCCTTCTGATCTCTCCTTGTCTGTTTGTCTGTTGTCTGTCTGTCTCTCAAATTAGTCTCCTCCCTCTCCCCGTTTTCTCTGTTCTGTCTGTCTCTTTACTGTTCTCTCTCCTTTTATCCATCTTTTCTCTCTCTCTTCTCTCTCCTCTCTCTCTTCTCTCTCTCTCTCTCTCTCTCTCTCTTTTCTCTCTCTCTCTGGTGCGCTATCGAGATGTTTGTTTTGTCCACCTCTTCACTCTTTCTCCTATCTTCTCTTTGTCTGTTTGTCTGTCTGCCCCCTTCTCTCTCTCTCTCTCTCTCTCTTTCTCTCTCTCTCTCTCTTTTTCTCTCTCTCTCTCTCTCTCTCTCCTTGTCTTGTCTGTCTGGGCTGTCTGTCTGTCTGTCTGTTGACTGACTCTCTCTCTCTCTCTCTCTTTTCTCTCTCTCTCTCTCCTCTCTCTTTCTCTCTCTCTCTCTCTCTCCTTGTCTTGTCTCTCTGTCTGTCTGCTGTCTGACTCTCTCTCTCTCTCTCTCTCTCTCTCTCTCTCTCTCTCCCCAATTTCAACACCCCACACACCAACACGCACGCACGCCCCCACGAAACACACACACACACCACGCACAAACACACATCCCACACACACACACACACACTCACACATACTCGCACGCCCCGCGCACCACACACACACACACCACACACACACACACACACACACACAACACACACACACACACACACACACACACAAAACACACTCACACATTTGCTCTCGCAAACACACACACTCCAATGCAGAAATACCCACCACATACACACCTCCCCAAAAACCCATGCATACACACATATTACACATGAATAAACACGCACGTACACGCAATCAAGAATATATGAAATTCGACCATCCCTTTATCATATGGTATCTGAACATTCACTTCTATCTTCGTCATATTAATGGATATGCATCTATTGAGTTAATCTTTTCTTTTCGCAATTTCTGGGCCTCTGCTATAAATTTTGCAACGGGATTTGATAAACCATTTCGTCATTTGAAGTAGAATAGATATAACATTATGAGTTTGAGCTAAATCCGTATGAAAAAAATCACATTTGTTTGTAATGTTACATTCCTGTACGTAAAAACAAGAAATGTTTTTCATCCTCAACATCATAACCACACATAGGGCATGAAGATTCTGAGAACCCCTAGGCAAATCCCATCTTTTTTTTGTATTCAATCCGAGAGTTCTGAATCTAAATCGAGCAAAATTAACCCTATGCCATTTATCTGATTATAATATATAGATATTTTTTCAGCTGAAAGACATTTTTAAAATGATAAAACCAACTGCATTTTTCATTGTTCTCAATAGCCGAATGCCAGTTTTGTTTGTACGAACATATCAGTCTGCTTTTAAACTCTGAAAAAAATTGTCTATCATTTCCAACACCCTGAAACATCATACAATACCAAAACCGTTTACAGATAATACATTTTTTACTGATAGGCCCAATTCTCTTTTCCATTCTCGAGTTGAATTACCATCATGTCGTATGCTTGTTTGCACAATCGAGACTGAGGAAATTTCTTTCATTTTTTAACCAGTATTTTATGCACTTGACAAAAGATCTTATGTACAGAGGATATTGGCCGGTTTCCGTTAGCATAGTTTTAGAAGCATGTAAGGTAAATGAAGGAAACGTTTTATAGCATATGTATGCACTCTTTCCATTTTTGATTAGAGTACAAACCCCATATTTCAGCAGCATAAGTAAGAATAGGTTCTATTTGAGCATCAAATAATTTCCAAAATAGAGTACAGTCAATAGTACAGTATTTAGCTTTTTCAATTGACTTACCTGAGATTAATTGGTTTACCGTGCTTTCCTTTTTTTGATATTTCAATTGCAAAACTCATTAATGAAAAAGGAAAACAGTTGTGGGCTCAAAAGGCAGCTTGTTTTACACCCTTTGGACAGTCAAAATAATTAGAATATTCACTCTTTGCACGCACACATGCCAGCACAGAATTATACTTACCACGAAAAACCAAAATAAAGTTTTCCATTCACTCCACTTTTACGCAACACGTTCCAAAGAATATTACGATTTACAGAGTCGAGGTTTCCCTGAAGTCAACAAAGGCTTAAGAGTTTAGAATTTGCTCAATAGATATTTTGTACAAGTGAATATAGCGTATATATATGGTCATTAGTACTATAATTTGCTCTGAAACCTGCCTGTTCTTCTAATTTTTTTCCCTTATTTTCAGCCCATTTTGATAATCTTTGTTCAAGATATGAGTATACACTTTGCTTTAGTGCTAGTGAGTGCTATACCCCGATAATTTATCTGGTTTTCTGGAATCACTTTTTTTTTTTTAATTGGAATAATAATAGATTTAGCCCATTCTAAAGGAAAAATTTCTGTGTTCAAAAGCTCATTAAATAAGCGACAAGATAGTCAATTATGATCGAATTTGTTCTTTTAACATTTCACAACAATTCTATCAGGTCCAGCACTTTTCCCTGTCCTTAAATGTCTGATACCATCCATTACTTCTTCTCTAGAAATGGTGTTATTGAACAATGGGCACAGATTCATCCTCATCATCCAGTGAAACATCTTCTTCCAGGGAACATATCTGAATCATTGAAACACGCAAAAAATGATCATACCATTGTAAGATGGAAAAATTTTATTGTAAATTAAGCTTTTCTTATTAACGGATCTTATTACTGACCAAAATGTTTTAGAATCTTTTGTAGAATCTCTTTAAATTTTTTTAGTCTATTTTCTTCAAATTCTAATTGCTTGTTTCTCTCAATTTGATGTATTCTTTTCGTGGCACTGCATATTCTTCTCTTTTTTTTTTTTATCACTAGCTGTTTTACATCTCTGAAATCTTTTTAGCAGCCTTTTTACTACTGCTTTTTCTCTCACATTCAACATCAAACCAGTCATTGCTTTTTATTCGACCTTGACCTACCGTGCGGACCATGCATGCAGCAGCTCCATATAAAGCATTTACAAAAAGGTTTAAACTATCATTTTATCATTTTCCTTTTTCAGAAGGGCTGACTGTAAACAACTTTGGAACTCATCACTTTCAAATTCGTCTTTATATTTATGGACATTTTCATTTGACCAAACAATTTTTTCTTCACCTGACTGTTTAACCTGGTTATTTCCAGATTCCCGGTGAACGTTTTCCATTTCAACTTCGATTGGGAAGTGCCACGAATGAACCAGTCACCAACATGCAAATCAAACTTCGGTAATAAATCAAATGAATCAAAAAGTAATCAACCACCAAATACATCCATTAGGGGTACAAAAGTGTAACTACCTCTTTATCTCCGTACAAAAACCCATTTAAAATATTCATATCAAACAAAAAACAAAAATCGAGTAACGTTTTCCCAAGTTATTCACAACCATATCTTTTGATGGGCGTAAAAAAAGTCATCCATTTCTTTCAAATCAAAATCACACACAGTCTATCTTTTTAGCTCAGATTGCAAACTGCCTGTTCGAGCGTTCATATCACCAGTTACAATAAGTTTACATCCTCTTTATCAAACTTTTCCCGTAAAGCCTTTCTAATAAAAGTACGCCATCTTTGATAGCCTTATCATTATATAGAGGACCTCCCCCTGGAACAGTTAGAACCAAAAAAATGATATCTTTATTTACACCCAAAAAAAGTTTTATCTATTTTATAACAATTGTATTGTCACAATTTATCTGAATCTCTTTTACATATTTTTCTAAACACTTTCTTACTAAAAGGAGCACCCCTCCCGAGTTTCTTCCATGAAATGAAAACTTTCTAGCTGAAACATGAAATTTCATATAATCATTGAAGATGCATTTATAGTCAAAGGACGAA
>CM031612.1:81238340-81240840 GCA_018398815.1 Conus ventricosus
AAAATACAAGAAACTAATAAATTCCAAGGATAAGTACTGAGCACCGTTCCAGCAACTTACAGAGCAGCTTGGTGTTGCAATGACTGCAAGAAATATTGAATTATAAACAAAGCTTGCTCTTATGTCTTAGATTGAAGAAATAGGGGGAGATACGCATTCATATCTGCAGTGGTAGATGATTCTGCCTAACTAACAGTATGTGCTTGAGTGGGTGAATGGGGAAAAATAAAATAATGCTTCTCAAAATGAGCCTTCAGCAAGCTTATATTCTCCAATATTTCTTGCAGTCATTGCAACACCAAGCTGCTCTGTAAGTTACTGGAACGGTGCTCGGTACTTATCCTTGGAATTTATTAGTTTCTTATGCATGTAAGCCGAAAACAGGCAACTACAACCCATATCCTTTTGTTCAGATGCAACGGGAACCTCCTCCAGAAACCCAGAGAGTGTGCTACTTCACTTCCTGAGGAAAGACTCCACTCGGCTGCCTGCACCTTGGACACGTCTAGAAGACGAGGAAAACTACTTTTCAGTAGGAATTATAGACAGATTCACTGTGAAGATTCATGTGTCCATTTCCTCTGATCTGTCCTCTACTGTCCATGTACTTGGCTTACCTGCAGCTAATCTCAGTAGACATTTAGAACAGGTTCGTTTTCATACCTATTTACAAGAGCTTTCTACCCTCAATGTCTGTACGGGTGTTACAAACCCAGAACTTCAAGATTTCTCCACCTCACCACCAATTGCAGGCTTCACAGACAAGCACTATTTGCACAGAACACACTGTTATGATTATGAGCAAAACAATCACTGTCGCAAAACATGTGTTCGTTCAGCTGATTGCCTTCTTCTCTCTGACAAAATCTTGTGCAAAAACTGTGAAGCTGTTGAAAAGATGTTGACAAAACAACTTCAAATGTCAAAGGCAACAGCTGCTAGACCATTACATGCACATGATCCCCTGTGCACTGCTTCCAAAGATAAACTGAAGATAGCACTGAAAGCAGCTCGTCTGCGTGAGAGAAAACTGCAAAAAGAGGTAGAACTGTTTAAAAAGAAAGTGAATACAGATTCTGTGCCAGTCTCCAAGGAATTGCATGACAGCATGACCTCAGTTTTTGAACAGCAGCCCCCGTCTGATCCTCTTGCCAGAATGTTCTGGGAAGAGCAGGCAAAAGCTTTCAAAACAAAAGGAGAAAAGGGGATGAAATGGCATCCTATGATGATCAGGCTGGCACTGTTGCTTCACAGCAGAGGTCGTGCTGCATACAACACCTTACGGGACACTGGAGTTCTGAAACTTCCTGGTGAATCTACATTAAGAGATTACACGAACTGCATTCACCCTACAGAAGGATTTCATCCGGAAGTCTTAGAAGAAATAAATCAGCTGCGAAACATCTTCCAGACTGTGAACGTTTTGTTGTGCTTTTGCACGATGAAATGTCCATAAAAGAAGACCTCGTTTTTGACAGCAAAACAGAAGAGTTAGTTGGATTTGTCAACATTAGTCAGTGGAAAGAGCGGCCAAACTGTCACACAGTCTTTGCCAGCCATGTCCTTGTGTTCTATGTCGTTGGTGTCAACAGCAGTCTGAAGAAGAGTATGGGCTACTTCGGAACACGCACTGCAACAGCTGACCAGATATACCCACTGTCTTGGGAAGCTGTAGGGCACTTAGAGGAAACCTGCCAACTTAAGGTAATAGCGTCTACCAGCGACAAGGCCTCTCCCAACCAACATCTCTATCAGCTTCACGGGCGAGCTAATGAGATTTGCCACAAACATTAAACTTCTTTGCTCCTGACAGATATATCTATTTCTTTTCGGATGTGCCACATCTAGTGAAAACTGTCAGGAATAATTTGTACAGAAGTGGATATGGTAAGCCAGTGCTGCTATGGAACAATGGCAAAGAGCTGATGTGGCAGCAGATCAAAGACGTGTATAGTGGTGAAAGTACAAGAGGACTGACACGGACCAAACTGACTTGTGACTACATCTACCTCACAGCCCACTCAATGAGGAACGTTAAATTAGCGGCACAAGTCCTTAGCAACAGAGTTGGGCGTGTCCTTGAAGTTCATGGTGGTGATGGCAGCAGTGAGACAGCCAGATTCATTTTGTTAATGGACAGATTTTTGATTGCTTGAACGTCAGATCTTTTGATGACGCGCGTGAAAAGCGCAAGGATGACCTGAAACCGTACACCAGAGGAGATGATCCACGTTTTCAGTTTCTGCACGACTTTCTGACTTACCTGAGCAGTGTTCACTGCAGTCGCTTCTGTTTCCTACAAATGTACCAGCAATACCCGCTATAATAACCAAAACGAAGACTGAATCTACAAAAGTACTGAAAAATATAGCAACCAGCTGTACATCAATGCATACAAGAAGGGAGACATGAAAGACTAAAGCTGCGCGGAGCACAACTACACACTGGCTAGCGCATCTCGCGAGCACAGGCATGGTTTGTTTACACGCCTGTACGCCGA
>CM031612.1:81253340-81258771 GCA_018398815.1 Conus ventricosus
TTTTGACCTTGATATGCGTGGTCACGGTTTGTTTTATCATGGTTAATATCTTTAGCCGCGACTGAATCGTTGACATGATGTGTTAAACCAGTATGTATTTTTATTTTTTACCCTCAAAGATTTTTTTTTTATCATGGAACCCACGATTCGGGGGGGGGGGGGGGGGGGGGGGGTGTTACGGGACCAGCTTCCCCCAAAAATGTATTTTAACCTTGACTGGTGCAAAAGATTAGTTTTCGATGGAGCAACTGGCGCCGTGTATGGCCGAAGTTATGGATTTTTTTTTCTGTGTGCGTTTCGGGTTAGCTTGAAGAGAATAGAAATACCCCAAAAGTGTTGGTAAGTAACAAAACTACGTGTGTATGTTTGTTAGTTTGCTCGGAGGGATAGAATGCGAACGAGGCTCAGCGATCTTGGTTGCATCTCCCTGATGTTAAAGACGAGGCGTCCATGTCGATCAGCTTATTCATTTGACTTTAAAAGCGTTTTTAGTCTCTCTTTTTTACGAGTAACACTAGATAAAAAACATGTTTAAAAAAAAACAGTAATGACATATTTGAAAAAAAAAAAAAACGGGCCTTTATTTGCATTATCATTTCTATAATTTGATGTAGGGGGATGTGGAAAAGCAGAATACTTTGATAGTTTTGGCCTGTCATCCGCACTATATTCGGACATTTCAAAATTTATTCAGAGACACACTCCTATTGTCGTTTTAATCAACGAATATTACAAGGTTTTTACTAGTTCCACGTGCGGTTGTTAGTCTTGTATTTTATGTTAAGAAAGAGTAGGGCGATAGTCTGTATCGATTGTTCTCTGTATTTACACGAGGTTGTTAATTAGGAATTTTACTAGATGATGAAATTCCCGGATAGAGCCCGGGTTTTAACTAATAACTATATAAATAAGATGATGATTGGTTTCTTTAAAAAGAGACGTCCTCTTCGTGGAAAAACATGGCACCTAAAATCTATTATGTATCCTTTGGGAGGAAACGTTTTTGCTCCCTAAAAACCTGGGTAAACAGGTCAGGCTGTATATACGTTTACTACAAGTCTTTCAATAACTGCGAGGGGGGTTTGACTTATTTGCATCCAAAGGTGGCAACGTTGACGTTCGAAGCAATTGCAACGACTATTGAAAGTAGCAAAAAAAGCTGGAGGATGAAATGCTCGACAAACGTGACGATGTCAGAAAAGGGAAGAGACCAGAGCAGAAAAAAACGATGGAATCCCTACTACATACCAGCCCGGAAGCCACCTGCTGAGAGACTCGTTCTACTCACCCACAGTCCTGCTGCACATGCGGGGGATGCCCTCTTCCTCCTACCTGATCCCAAAGCCGTAGTGATGTGGGACAACCTGTGTGTAAAACGTCTGCAGCCAGGCTGGAAATGAATAAAAGAAAAGTGGTGGTTTGGCTTGACCAAAAAAAAAACAAAAAACAACAACAACAAAAAGTTCTGTATTGCTGGAATTCCTTTCACCCTTTTAAAAAGCGTGACTAGAAAATGTCAAAAGGTTGACCCCAAAATATGACACAGCAAGCTTTACGATCAACGTAACTATATAGAAATATCAGTCTTTGTCACGTTAAGGGTCTGATTTTGTTTACGATGACATTGTTAACTCGCTTTAGCGTGACTGCATTTTCTACCGTTTGTCATTTCTGTGCACTGATGGACCTTTTATGGGCATCATTATTTTCTGGACTAGACTGTTAGCAATTTATGTTACTTGAAAATAGCACATATCGTCATTTTTTTGTGCTCGATAATTTCAAACTTTCAATACCCAGGAATATTGGGTATCCGTGGTGTGAGATGATGACCCGTGCTTTTTGGAACGTGGTATAAAAAGGGCGGAATATTTCACATGACGGGCGCCATGGAGAACTCTTTGTGCTCTCTGGAACAGAATCTAGAAAACGTTGGATGCGTGATAACGGAGGTAAAGACTGATCTGCAGAATTCTGTGTTGGCGCTGTTTGGGAGGAAGCGTCGATCTTGTTTGAGACTGAAAAAAGAAAACGGAGAAACTAACAACAAATGCGGAGCTTATCTGGAAAACGAGTGTTTGAGACTCTGGACACCAAGAAACTTCTCCATTGGTGGTTAAGAGCGTTACCATCGAGCGAAAACATACCCCAACACCTTTCTTTGGTGGTTGATGAGGGCGTCAGCTTGGGACTATACCAAAACGCCCGTGTTTTGGCACAAAGTTTTTGAGCGCGTGATGGCTATTCGTTTAATGAATAATTTTGTTTTTCTTTTTTCTTTGTTTGTGCCTAAAAAAAATCAAGAACTTTTTTTTTTTTATATGCGAGTGATTTGAATGAACTAATTCTTTTTTATGCTTGATTATAATTGAGTAATAATAGGTTTGAAGTTTTTCGTTTATTTTGATAATAGCTGTTGTTGGTTGCGCCTTAAAGATTTGTTGGTTTTCAAATGCGTTTGTGTTGCGTGAATCAATATTGGATTTTACATACATTTTTTTGTTGAATGATTAAATGGTTATACGTCAAGTTTTTGTTTTGCTAAAATAACGATGCTGTTTTCTTTGTTTTTCGCTGGCCTACAAGTTTGTTTGTTTTTTTTTAATTGTGTACGTAATGTACTGGTTATTTTTTTTTGTCTATTACGTATTCACATTTGTTATAACCCAAATGGAGACAGAGAGAGAGACGAAAAGAGGTTTTTGCCACTTGTAAATATGTGTGGGACCAGCTCCAATCCAACAAACTTAATATGAATGACCGTTTGATATTGAGTGATTAAGAAAAACAACGTGTGTGAGAGAGAGATACCTCGTTACTATATTTTCAGTTTTCCGTGGTTAACCGTTTTCAATTCGTTCTTATGAGTAATATGACGCTAAACTCGTGTAAAAAATCAAAAGAAAAGGAAGCTTTTTTTTTTTTTACATTTTTTTCATTTATTTGCGTGGTAACATGAGAGATTGGGGGGGGGGGGGGTTCTGCCTCATCTTCTTTTTATTTTTTTTCACGTGCGAGCGTCAGTGTGAAAGACACGGATGGTGTTATTCGTGTTTTATTTTTTTTACTTCATGTGATTAAAAAAAAAAAAAAATTAGCAACACCATATTTAGATTGTCTTTTGCATACACATTATGGACTCCAAACATTTATGTTTGATAGCGCTACTTTTTTTTCTCTCCTCCCCAACGCTTCTGGTGACATTGTTTAAAAACAACATATTAAATCCCCAACGTTTTAGATTTACTTCATATTTAACATCACACTCCAAATTACAAAACTGTCTTTTTTTTTCCCGCGTAGTCGTCCACTGACTTGTGGGACACCGCCTGTGTTTTTAAAGATGTGTGGTCATGGTCAGTACAGTAAAAGGGTGGGGTGATCACACTCCAGATTAAGATTGACTTTGCATACACGTGTTTATGTGACTTACAAAAAAAACATTACTAACATCACACTCCAGATTAGATTGTCTTTGCATTTCACATTATGGACTCCAAACATTTACATGTGACAGCGTTACCACTTTCTCCACAACGCTTTTGAGTGACATTTCTAAACAACGCTGACATGCACATACATATACAGACACAAACTGAATAATGGCCCTTATTGCTTCTTGCGAAAGGGATGAGAGATAGGGGTAACGTAGGTTCTTTTTCTGTTTAGCACGGAGGGGGACATCGTGGTGGTGCAATCACAGTGGTCTATTATTGATTATACATTTCAAACTTTTTTTCAGTCTTATCTACTTTCCTAATCAAGTTTCACAGAGAGAAAGAGAGAGTCGGGGACTATGTAGAGACACGCACACTGTGCAGGGGGCTTGGCTTCATCAGTATAATCACCGTTTAATTTATGCATACAGGCTCCACCGTGGTCAGGTTATTTTGTAGAAAGATGGTGGTGGGAGTATGAGAGTTCTTCATTCTTTTGTTTATTTTTACATATACTCAGAGGCATAAAAAACGCGAAAACAAACTGTATAGAAATGTTGATGTAATTTGGCTACGGATTTCTTTGAACTGGTAATAGAAAGTGAGAAAAAGCAATCGAACACCGCAAAAGTGTCCTTTCAAAGTTCATTCTGGTAGAAAATAAGGTCACATGAACTTGACCTTGACCCTGTGTTAACGCAGAATGTCAGTATCTGGTGTGACCACCTCGAGCATTGATCACAGCTGTGCACCTGCGGTACATCGAGCGCACCAGAGTGTTGGTCTGCCTCTGGGGGACTTGCCACCACACCTGGCCCACAGCGACAGCAAGCTGAGCTGCTGTCTGGGGTCTGGGGTTGAGCTGGTTCAACTGCCTCTGAAGGGCATCCCAGAAATGCTCTATTGGGTTAAGGTCGGGAGAACGGGATGGGTGAGGCAGCAGATTGATGTTGTTCTGCCTCAGGAAGTTCTGCGTAGCACGGGCAGTGTGCGGCCTTGCGTTGTCCTGCTGAAACAGGTTCTGTGGATGCTGCTGGAAAAAGCGGCAGGATGTGGGGCCTCAGAACTTGGTCGATGTAATGAACAGCAGTGACCCCGTTACCACGTCCTGGACCCACATTCTGGAAGATGACTGGCCCAATAGGGCGATTTATGCCGATAGCCCCCCGATCATGATGCTTTCACCACCCCATGGGTCCCTTTTGGTGATGTTGGCATCCGTGAAGCGTTTCCCCGCTCTTCTCCAGATCCGGATGCGGCCATCGCCTGGGTCGACGCAGAACCGGCTTTCATCACTGAAGAGGACTCGGCCCAGTCCCGATGGCGCCAATGCACGTGGATCTGTGCCCACTGCAGACGGTTTGGCGATGCTGGAGTGTCAGGATAGGTCGCCGGGCTGGACGCCTGCATTGGAGACCAACTGTGTTCAGTCGGCGACGCACGGTCCTGTTGCTGATTGGCCTGCCATGGTTGCCGACGGTGTTCCTGGCTGTGTTGGCAGCGGTTTGGTAAGGCTCCCGTCGATGCTGACGAAGAAGATGGCGGTCTTGGGCTGCTGTGGTGACCTTCGGTCTGCCGCTCCTCGGTCTGTCATCAGTGGTGTTTCTTGCTTGAAAGCGGTCCAGAAGGCGATAGACGGTGGAAATGTGGACTCCCAATGCGATAGCGACCTGCCTCATTGGAACCCCGGCCTGCAGTTGCCCCATTGCTATGCAACGATCTTGACGAGAAAGTCTCGGCATTATGTTGGCGCCTCTGGAAGGGATGATTTGAACTTTTTGGGGTTTGGAAATTTATAGCCCCACAATGGGGGCCACATTGAGTTGCAATTCACATTGATGCACGTGGCGTAGGTAGTCCCCATGGCAAATGCACTCCTCGTGCCAAAAACGCTGACCCGGCAACATTCACCCACTGTTACAAGGTTACAATCGGCCAAGACACAGTACTGCTAATGTTGCACGTGCCAACGACATTGCTGTACTGTACATGTC
>CM031612.1:81264771-81267271 GCA_018398815.1 Conus ventricosus
GTGTTCGGTATTGGTTAAAGCTTTTACACATGGATAATGGTAGATTGCCTCGTAAGTCTTATAAAATGTTATTCGAATTGGATTTAAAGGGAAAAAACGAACTGGGTTTCAAGTGTGCGTCTATTTCTGTATAAGCACGGATTTGGGGATGTTTGGCTGGCTCAGGCTGTTGGAAATCAAAATCAGTTTATTCGTATTTTTCAACAAAGGCTAATTGACTGTAGATGGCAAATGTGGGACGATCATATCCAAACTAGTGAACGATACAATTTGTACAGAAATTGTTCTAGTTTTCATCAGATTCAGCCTTATTTGAAATTCGATATAGACATGTATTTGAAAAGATCAATTGCTAAATTTAGACTTGGAGTTTCTGAGATAAGGACTCATTTCGTAAGATACAGACAACATAGACAAAGTGATTTAGTGTGTCCATTGTGTACGCAAGGTGAAGAAATGAAATACATTTTCTGTTCATTTGCCCAGCTTTAAAAGATATTCGCCAAAAATTTATCCCACAGAAATATTATAGGCCCCCATGCTTGTTTCGTTTACAGTTACTACTTAGCTCTAATAGGTATATCGTTATCAAGAATTTAGGCATGTTTTTGTTTAAAGCATCTAAGATCAGAGAAATAATCACATCTTAATTGCTGTTCTTGCTTGTGTGGATGGCAGATGTTTTTTCCCTGACACATTATTTGCATCTTACCTATAATGTAAATGGTTATGCTCATTCCCCTTCAAATGGGCCGATGGCCTCACTGAATAAAATTCTGAAGTTCTGAAGTTCTCTCACTCTCTGTCTGTCTGTCTGTCTGTCTGTCTGTCTTCTGTCTCTCTCTGTCTCTCTCTCTCTTCTCTCTCCTCTCTCTCTCTCTCTCTCTCTCTCTCTCTTTCTCTCTCTGTGTCTATCTGTCTCTCTGTCTCTCCTCTCTCTCTCTCTCTCTCTCTCTCTCTCTCTCTCTCTCTCCTCTCTCTCTCTCTCTCTTTCTCCTCTTTTTCCTCTTCTCTCTCTCACTCTCTCTCTCTCTCTCTCTCTCTCTCTCTCTCTCCTCTCTCTCTCTCTCCTCTCTCTCTCTCTCTCTCTCTCTCTCTCTCTCTCAAACCTCTTTCTCAGTTGAACGAGGAGGGTGGAGAGTGGAGGGAGGAATGATGGAGATTGATGTCTGGAGGATTGGAGGGGGGGGGGGGGGTGGAGGTGCGTAGGCAAAGAGGTAACACGTCTATCGCCAGGCAACTGTCACGGATTGTGACAAAGAAAGGTCGTACCAGTCCTGTACGTCCTCTGTACATCTTCACAAACACACAGACACACACAAATACACATACACACAGACACACACACACACATACACAAACATACATATGTGTGCGCGCAAGCGCGCGCACGCACGCACACACACACACACACACCACACACACACACACACACACACACACACACACACACACACACACACACACACACACGCGCGCGCGCGCGCGTGCGCGCGCATACAAATACACATACACACAGACACATAGACAGACATACACACACACGCACACGCACGCACACAACACACACACAACACACACACACACACACACACACACACACACACAACACACACACACACACACACAAGTGTCCTTGCTTCTTCTTTGATCTTACTAAAGCTTACGATAGAGTGTGGCACAGCCGATTGTTATATAAATTAAAACAAATTGGTCTTTCTGGTCACGTCTACAATTATGTGAAATCCTTTTTAAGTGAGAGACACATAATGACCAAAGTTGGTGTGACTTTATCATCCTCAAGATCTATAAATATGGGAATTCCACAAGGTTCTATAATCTCCCCATTGTTATTCAACGTAATGCTATATGACTTGTATACATGTTTTTCATCATATCCCAAGGTAGCTCAATATGCTGATGACATTGCAATATGGATTAATGTATCTTTAAAGAAAAGAACAAATTTACGTCACATAAAATTATATTCAGAAGCTCTTCAGCACGAGCTGGATAAATTAAATAGTTATATGCATTTGAATGGCTTTCAATTCTCTGTTGAAAAGACACATTTGGTTCTCTTTAACAATGGATATAACCCAAGTAACCTGCCTATATTCTTTCTGGAGGACAGGAAATTTTTTTATAAACTTGAAGTAAAATTTTTAGGTGTCCTACTTACACCAAAACTAAACTGGAAAAAACATATTGACTCAATTGTTACTAAAGCCGTTAAAAGTTTGAATTTTCTAAAAATTGTCAGTCATTCTCCATGGGGACAAGATCCCAAAGTTTTGTTGCATTTAGCAACCAGTCTTGTACGATCAAGACTGACTTACGGACAGGAAGTATTCTTTTCTGCTTCGCGATCGCATTTAAAGAAACTTCAAAGAATTGACAGTAAAGCTGTAAAGTTGGCCCTGGGTGTACCTGTGCACACTAAGTCCTCTGAAGCTTATAAGATAGCAGGCCTTTTGCCACTTGATGAAGAAAGGAAAAT
>CM031612.1:81272271-81352968 GCA_018398815.1 Conus ventricosus
CTGCAGTCGCCTCACTTAGCGACTATTTTTTTTGTTGAGTTAGTTCGCAATTCCGGTCAGCGAGGTACTAGCCAGCAGAGGTTCTCCAGTTCTCCAGGTCAGTAGTTCCTCACCACACGGTAGACTGGTTTTCAGAAAAAGATGGAAGTCTAGTGCCCTCACAGGTCAGTAGTTCCTCTCCACATGGTAGATTGGTTTTCAGAAAAAGATGGAAGTCTAGTGCCCTCACCTATATGAATTTTTAAAAAAAGTTGTTTTACAAAAAAACCTCCATTGATTAAAAAAAAAAATGGTGATTTTTTTTCTTAAATCGTTTTCTAACGTTCCTTTCTCTTTGTAAGAAATGAAACAAAATATCTCCTGTATCCCATTTCGGTATAAGCTTATCAGCACATTGTTCATAAATTTTGATTCCAACTTTTTGTCGTTCGTTTTGTTGCTGTTTTGTTGTTGTTGTTGTTGTTGTTTGTTGTTGTGTGTTGTTGTTGTTGTTGTTGTTGTTGTTGTTGTTGTTGTTGTAGAGAACAGGAAAACGCGGACTCTAGCTTCCCCACCCTCAACAAGTTTCGGGTGGGGAAGCTAGAAATCCGCGTTTTCCTGTTCTCTCCTAGTAAACCCTACAAACATGCATACTGTGTAGGATTATCCGTTTTCAATACTAATTTACTAAACTTTTCAGATTTTAGTTTTTGCTTAATCCTATGTTTTTCCTGATCATTTTCAATAACATCATTTTCGCGCAAACATTCATCAAATGAGTCTCTGTCTTTCATGTGAAATAAAACTACAGTCTTTAACTGTTCTCTAAAGTCTTTTAAAACAGAGTTATATTTTTGACATAAAATCCACACACTTATCCCAGCATGTCTTCACCTGAAAGCTAGTTTTGCCAAAGTGTTTCTCTTTTTAACTATGACTCTTTCTGCCGAACAGTCATCTATAATAAATAGTGTTTGCGTTCCTTCAAACAGTTTATAAAAGTGTTCTAAACACTCACTCAGTTTATTGCTAGGATCAACTAAATATATTTCATCATCTGTCCATAAAACCTTATCATGTTTATGCTTTGTTCCTTTTAAGGGGGTTGGGCAGAAAATCACAATATAAAAAAAATTTTATACCCGATAAATGTTTTTAATAGGCCGAGGAAAAATTTGTTTTTCCCAAAAACCCATCTGTCCACAAACCCAGTAAACAATGGGGGTTTTGTCATAATTTAAAAGCCCCCAAATTTTTATAACGGGAATTTTAAAATTTTTTTTAAAACCTTATTATTTTTATCATACTCTCTGTAAAAACCCTTGTTCATTTTAAAAATTAAAATCCTATAAGGCCTAAAGGTGAAAATTTAACCCCAATTTAGTTCTGTAAATTTTTTCTATTTAGCTAATTTTTGTTTTTGGGGGTTGTTTTGTTTTATGACCGAAATTTCCCTCCCTTTGTGAAGAATAAAGGGAAATTTTTAAAGTTTTTCACCCCCAAAGTTTCCCAGCAATTAAAAAACCCTTTTAAAAGGGACGTCCTAACGCCCCAACCCATCCCTTTCCCCCAACATCTTTTAAGACAAAATTTCAAATATCTTTGGGTAAACGTGCCCCCTAATTTATTTGCGGAATGAACGGAAATTTTTAGAAGCATCTTTAAAAGGGTTTCCTTCTGTGGGGGATTTTACTGTTTTTTTCCCATACGGCTTTTTTTTCCCAATCTCTTTTCCGATTTTGCCCCCTGGAAAATAAGACTTACATGAAAAGGGGCCAGGTTGAATGCTTTTCTGAAATTTTTTTGGGAGGGCAAAAAAATGTAAATGGGCTTTTAAATTAAAATTTTAAATCCCATTCAAAATTTTGGTTCAAAGGCCTTTTGCTGTCGGGTTTTCAAAACTTTTTATATTTCATAGGGCCAGAATTATTTGCTTCTACTTTGGGCGCAGTTGATTATTTTGGGGAAACCTTTTGTTGGTTTGGGGGGGGGGGGGCCCCCTCTTTGCGTTTTTAATCCCCCATTTTTTGTGTACTCAAAACCATACAAAGCGCCTATTTTCCCCCATTCTGTTCAAATCCGAAACGTCTGAAGGGGTTTTTTTAAATTTCTAAGGTTTTTAACCTTACAGGGCTAATGTAACCCCTGATTTTTTTGGCCCCACGCGCCATTTTTTTTAGAACAACAAATTTAAATTTTTTTTTCAAAAACAAAATGTGTAGGTTTTTCACATTTTCGTTTTTCCCCCGTTTTGTCTTAAATTTTTTTTTTAAATTTTTCCACCCTCCCAAAAATTTAATTTTTTTAAAATGAAAAATTGGGAATTTTTTAAAATTTTCATAATCCCCTTTATGAAAGTTTTTCCCTGAGGGAAGACTTTTAAAATAGTTGAGGGCCTTTCCAAACATAAAATTTTCTTCAGTGCTCAGTCACCCAAAAATGAACATGGGATTTATTAAGAAAATTGCAAGATCGAGGGGGATTTTCCCCCCCCAACGTAGTTTTGCGGGCGAAACCTAAAACTAAAAATTCTTGTTTGGTAGTTGAAAAGCCTAACTTTTAGCTAGCTCTCCATCAAAATGAAACCCTTTCTTCTTTTTTCTTCGGGTTTTGAATTTAAACATTGTTTTAAATTTTCGCATTTTTTAAGTTTGAGAGTAATGTAAAATTTTTTCTCATTGCTTCTTTTGGGGAGAAAAACCCCGTAAAAACCATCAGGTAGGGTTTAATGGCTAACTAATTTTCCTCTATTTTTAATTTTTTTTAAATTTTTTATTCTTCTTTTTTTCCTTATTTTAAAACCTACGACTTTGAAAAAAATTTTCATGGAGCGCGACCGTTCGGTTTTTCCGCAACCCGGTTATAAATAGATGTTCTAAAAACAAAGGGACGGTTTTTGATTTGTTATTTTTAACAAACTTTTTTAAACGAAAAAAAATTTGAGTGCATTAAAATTAAAATGGCGCAAAATATTCTTTGGGCCGCACTACATCAAAAAAATTTTAAAATGAAACCCCCTTGGTTTTTCGGGAAAAACTCAGTCTGCGCCTTTCAAGTAAAGGTGGAAACTCCATTAAAAAATATCAAACCCCCCCTTTTAAAAAAAAGGTTACATCCCCGAAAGTGTGGTTTAGTCTTCCGAAAAAAAGTTTTCCCCAAACCCTTTTTAAAAATTTTGCTGTGTTTGTGCATCAACGGGGTTGTGGGTGTCGTATCCCTGATCTTTTTAAATTTTTTTTTCCCTGACCCTTTGGTGAGGTCAGTGTACAGATTTCATTTTATTACCCTTCGACGTATTTTGATAAAACTCCCAAACGCCATTCCCGGGAATAAAAAACCTTTAAATCCATTCAGAAAACAGAAAGAAAAGGGAAGGTTTTTTGAAGGATCTGTAACGAATTCATATTAAGGCCCAAGACAGACTTTAGACAAAATTTTGGATCCTTTTCATGGTCGGGCCCCCCCTTTTTTTTGGGGCCCGTGCACAGAAATATAACTATGACGGGAATCCCCTTTACACATTTTTCCCTCTTCGGGCACAGCTGTTCATTGGGGGTTTCCTTAAGCAAAGCAAAAAAACAGCAGGGCCCCAATTTATTTTAGACACTTCAAAGGGGCCTAAAAAAAAGCGGAAAAAACAAAAAAAAGCTCTTTTCTACTTACTTTTGGGTTTTTTGCTGGGTTTTCGCAACCCAAAAACGGATCGAAATAACTGATCCTTCAAAGGGTTTTAAACGCCCCAAAAAACAATACTTAAAAAAATTTAGAGAACCCCATTAATTTACAGTTTTTCCCTTTCAAGTAAAAAAAAGGTACCAAAATGTTTTACAAAAACCAAGATCAAAAGTAGACTTTGCTTTTGGGTATTTGGTTTTTACTTGCTGCCTTCTGACCCGACTCCAGATAGGAAAAATAATAAATTTAAAATTTAACGAAACCCCTTTTTGGCAGGCTTTGACAAAAGGTCGGAAAAAAGAAAAAAAATTCTAAATTTTTAAATTTTGGGGCAACGAAAACAAAAAAGTTGACCCCCCAAAAATTAAGTCATCCAATCCCCCGGGCCCCAAAAGCCCAAAAACCTTTGGGAAGACCATGAAGTAAAAAAAAAATGCCCACGAATATGAAAAAAACAGCACTTGTTCGGGAATTAAAACTGGCCAAGGATTACTTGGTCTTTATATTACAAAAATTTTAAACCCCCACTTTTAAAGGAGACAAATTTCCCCAAAAGTGCTGGCCATAAAGCCAACTTTTTTTCCCCCTGCGTAACAAAAAAGCCAGAAAAACAACACCCCTAATATCCCCGGTAAACGTCCATGGCTTTACTGGAAAATTTTTTTTTAAAAAAACCCGCAAATGATCAAGTTGTTTTTTTCCCTTGATTTGTCAGGCGGGGGATGGGGGTTTGTGGCGGGGGAGGCACTGCCCCAGGACCACCCCCGCCCGTAAAAACCCCCATCCCCAGGGGTCTTATTGCAAACCTAAGGCCGTTTATAATGCTTGCTAATGTGACCCCTTCTCTCAAAACAGCTTTGTTTTCGTTTTTGCTGGGTTTTTTGTCTTATAAAAATTTTTTTTTGGATATTTTTCTTTTTATTCTGCTCGTTTGAGATGAATTGTTTTTGGTTAGTAGTCCCCAATGTTATTTTGTTTTTCTTTTTTTTTTTAAGATTTTTTAAAATTTTTTGGGGTTATTCCTTCTTTAATTTCACGCCCAAATTTTTGGCGTCATCAGCCTCAACGATTTTTTTTCTTTTTTTTTTTTTATACGTTTCATCAATTTTCTTTCCAGTTTTGGGGTTTTTTTTTTTTTGGTTAATTGGGCCTCTGATTTTTCCAAAGAAGTTCAATGGCGGGTTATTTCTCGCGGATCGGGGATAGTTTTTAATCGGGTTTTCTTTTTAAAAAAACGGTTTTTTGCTTCAAATTTTTTTTGTCGGCTGTCTGATTTAAATCTTTAAGTTCCATTTTTTTTTTTTTGGGTTATCTGGGGGAGATCTTGTAGTTTTTTAAAGGGTTAAAAACTCCCCCCCCCCTTAAATTTCGGCCTAAAAAAGGGGAAAGGCTTTCCCCGATCGCCCACTCTAAGTTTTGTCAAATTTGAAATTCAGGGCCTAAAAACCTTTGGGGGGTTTTCTTTTTTATCTTTTAATGGGGAAAACCCCCGTTGTCCTTAAATCGTTGTTCACATAAAAAGGCCCCTTTTATTCAAATCATCAGGGCTAGAAATTCGGGGGAGGTTCTGGGCCAAAACTTCGTAAAATGAAATGACCTTGGGTTCTTTTAAAATTCATGCCACATTGGGGCCTTTGGGAGCAAAGCTGTATAAAAGGAGTCATTTCACCAGCCCATCCCCAGGATCAAAAACTTTCAAAATTTTCTTCAACTTAAATTTTCCTTAAAGTTTTTAAAAATTTAAACTTTTTTTTTTGTTTTTTAAAAATTCGAAAACATATGGTTAAATTTTTGCCCCGCATAGAAACTAAAAGGGCCCTTTTGGGCTTTAAGGGGAAAAAAAACGGAATATTATTTTTTCCAAAAAAACCATCTACAAATTGGGGGCAGTTTAAAATTTCGTATTTGCCCAAATTTCCAGACCTGGGAGCAGATGAATGATGTGATTTCCCGGGCCCTTTGGGGCGATTAAATTTCAAAATAGAACTCAAAGCACAACAGATGAAAAAGGGAAACATTTTTGTCCAGAACCCGGGGAAGGAAAATTGTTAAAAAAAATTTCTATAAAACTTGGGGGGAAAGAAAATTTTCAAAAACACAATGAGACATATTTTAATCATTCTAAATCATGGTTAAGGGGGCAAATAAAAGGGTTTATCTTGCTTTTCAAGGAATGGGAAAATAAAGTTTCCCACTAAAAAACAGAATGGGCGCCCGCAGATGAAAAAGCGGTAACAAGCCCGAAGCTGTAAGTTATGCGAAATGAAAATCGTTTTTCCCACCCCCTTTAGATTTTGATTTGTTAATTTCGCATGCACCGGGTTATTTAAAGGAAGGCTTTAAAAAGACAGTTTGTCAAAAGAACAAAATTTTTAAATTGTTTTACAAACGTGTTATTAAATTTTACGGGACACCGAAGAAAGTAAAAGCATTTCGACATGCGTAGATTTTTGCCCATTGTTAGAAACCCCTAAATTAGAAAGGCTTGACCCCCCCCAAAAAATCCCAAAGTAAAAAATTGCAATATATTACGAAAGAGGGGTTTCACTACAACATATCCTAAAAGCAACCCGACACTATATTTTTTTTTTGTTTTAGTGCCGCACAAGATCGTTTAAAAGGTTATTTTTTGCTTGTGAAGATGAAGAACCATTCAAAAGAAAAACTGAAAAGTTTCATTTTCCTAAAAAATGAAAGTACAATTTCATTGAGGGTAGTCCTAACCAAATCTACCTAGCGGGCTTAAACCTTATCCCGCTTTTTATGAAAATAAGAAAAAAGTTCGGAGGGGGGAGGCATTTGAAGCCAACAGTAGACCTTGTGTTAAAAATTTTAACCACCCTTCACAAATGTTAAATCGATTATTTTTTTAAAAAAAAAATACGGTTTTTTGGATTGACCTAAGGGCAACATAGAAAAATCGTTTTCATGGAATGGGAAAACGGGTTTAAAACCGAAAAAAACATTTTAAAATTTAAAAGAAAAAAGGGAAAGAAAAAACCACTTTAAAGAAAATTTGTTTTTTAATTTTATGACCAGCTGAAATTAAAAATAACAGATTAAAAGATTTACAATACTAAATTATTTTTTATTTAAAAAAAAAACAAGTCTGTTAAGCATTATCCCAAAAGTACCTACAGCGCCGGATCGCCCAAAAAAAGGGATAGTAGAAAACCCCTGACATAAAAAAACCCTTTAGATTAACCCCCCATCCAAAAAATGCAACAAAAACAGAGCAGGACCTTTTTAAAAAAACGGCAAAACCAAAAAGAAGGGATTCTTTCTGCCCAAAACTGTTAATTTTGTTAATACTGGAGCATCAACATAAGTGCTTATCAGCAGGAAAAAGTGTAGGCCCCTTAGCAACAGGCGTAGGGGGACCGTTTGCTAAAACCCCAGGGGGTTTGGGCCCCGGCGTGGGGTTCATTAGCTGTTTAAATGCTGCCAGCAAAAAATTTAAACTAAAAAATCCAAAAGCACACAGCTTGGGGCAAATAATAACAGTAAACTTTGTTTTGTTCAAACTGACAATAAATAAAGCATATTGACTCGCCATCACGGAATGAAGAATTTAGTGTTTAAAAGGCCCATTTTGATTAAATAAAAGCAAAATTTGGGGTCCCAAAAAAAAGGAAGGGCAAGTTTTTCTCAAAAGCCAGACACCCAGAGAAAAAAAAAGGGAAAGTTTAAAAAAGGGAAACGAGACAATTAAAAATTTTCTAAAAAGCTTCCCGTAACAACATTTAAAGGGCGTTTTTTACTTTTTTTATGGTCCAAGGGACAAAAAGACCGTTTTATAAAGGGTTTCGGTTAATTATTTTTTTTTTAAAAAAAATAAATAGTTTTGGTTTTGAAAAAAACACTCAACATGGCTAGGATTTATGAAGGACCTGACGAATTGTTTTAAGGAAAGCTCGAGGGAAGCGTTTTCAAAAGCTTTAAAAGATAATTTTTCTAGAAGTTTATTGATCCAACAAACTACGGGGCAAGTGTTGTTCATGCCCATTTTTCAAGTTCCAGGTAAAAATAAAAATAGCCCCCCAGTTTAAAAAATAATGTTAGTGTTTTAATCGATTATAAAACAAATTAAATGAAGAAAATCTAGAAGTTTTGGGTCTAACTAAAAAAAACAGGTTAATTTTTTCTCTTTAAAGCTTAACACCTGGGTTTGGGGAAAACCAACGCTTTCAAAACCCTTTGAAAGGGCCCCTGAAGAAGCCAAAAGGGAGGCTCGGGTTTGGGCAGAGGGGGAAAGTTTTTAGAGATCAGATTAAAACAGGCTAAGTATGGGACCGATTTTTTGGGAAGTCTCACATTCCACTGCCCCCAGCAATTTGTCGCCCAAAAAAAGCAGTTCTAAACATAAAAAATTCAAAAAAAATTTTTCATGTGGTGGGTTTTTTTCAAGGGTGCATTTCCCTCCCCAAAAAAAAGCAGAGAAAGTTTCTAACAAACAGCCCTTTCATCAATGATCTTAACTTTAGCGGAAAAATTCCTTTTCCCGTTAGTGTAGACCAAATTATCAGTTTGAAGGAAAAAAAAAAACCAATAACCGGGAAAAGTATTTAAAAATGGGTTTAGAAAAAAAATTTTTGGTTTCCATTAGAGTGTCTAAAGGGCAGCCCCAAAAATGGCGATCCCGGGCAAAAGCCATGTGGACTTACTCCGAAGGTTTTTACCAAAAAGGCTACCCCATTACACATTGTAAAGAAAAAGAATAGGGCTAAAGCAGCATACTTAAAGCAAAAAAAAAAACAAGGGGAAATTTTGTAGAAAATGTTTTAAAAGAATGCCCTCCATTCCCCGCCGCGCTTTTTAAAAATAAAAACATTTTTAAAAGTTCTGTAGACTGTAAAAACAGAATAATTCGCCCCCCCCCGGAAACTAAAAAATTTATTTATAAATGGAAAAGGCTGCAAAAAAAGTCCTTCGTATTTACGGCCCGACTTCGAGTCCTTATTTTTTCCTTATGAAGGGGCCAACCCCCCCAGAAACTTTCCCAAAACGGCCCTAAAAGCAATTTTATCAGTTTTTTTTCATTTGCCTTTTTATTTTCAGGGCGGGGTGGTTTCCATTTTAGAACCAGAAAATTTTATTGAGGACCAGAAAGCTGCAGAAACTTTTTTAAAATGCATGCAGCAAGTTTTCCCTAACGCCCCGTTCTAAAAAATTGAAATTTTTTTTGAAAAGTATACTCCCGCCACAAAATTTTTTTGGGTTTGGGGGTTTGGGGGGTTTTCACAGGGCGCAGGAATCCAACAGTAAGAACCATGATTTAAATTAAAACGGAAAGTTCGAGGCAGCGCACGTAAAAGCAATCTTCAAAAAAAAGTTTTTATCCTAAACATGGGAAATGCCCATCTTTTTTTCATAACTTGCGAGGTTTTCGACTCTCCTTATAATGCCCCCCAAACAGGAAACCCACGCCTTCAGGGAAACCCTGCAATTCCAAAACATCAGAAAAATACAAAAGTGTTTCACTTTAAAAAACATGGGCTTTTTTTTGACTCTTTTGAAACCCGATGGGGGTCAATTTTTTCCTGGCCCATGTCTTTAAAGTTCCCGCCCCAAAAAAAAGAAGAATATTTGGGCCCCACCTTGTTAGAAAGGGTGTTTTTCCCTTATGAGTACATGAACAGTTTGGGAAAGGTTTGACGAAGATTAAATTCCACCTAAAGATGGGGTTTCCCTTTTCTAGTCTTTGAGGAAAGGGCATCAGTGAATTTTGATTCCCGCATGCTCAAAATGATGGGGAGAATTTTGATTCCAAAACGTTTGGGAGATATCAGGGTTCATAATTGAGGGCCGATACTTGTTTTTTGGGCAGACGTCTTTGAAAATTACAGAAAGACTGCATGAAACTTTATCCCGGTCCTGCGCATTTTTTTTGGGCCCCCGGGATGAGTTGGGTTGTTTTTTAAAGGTTTCTGGAGTACAGTTTGATTTATTGTAATTTCCAATGTTTAGATGATTGAAAAGGGGTTTGGGGTGGAGGTTTTAGTATGGGTCGCATTTACTGAAAAGCAAAAAACAAATCTGTGATTTGATCCAAGAAAAAAGGTCAAAATATTCTTGTTTTTAGATGCAAACAATCTGTAGGTTGGGTAGGGAAATCATTTCCCATTACGTAATTTTTAAAATGTAATGGCGGCGGTGAATAATATTCAAAAGGCATTAAAGTGGTTGAACAGTTTAAAAACCCCCGATAAACATCGGGGCTTATTTAAAAGTTGACTTAGAATATCCTCATGCTCCATGCCCTAAAAAATGTCCCCTTTTGCAGCAAAAAGTCTAAGATGGCAAAAACAGAGCGCCTAAATTTGTCCCCTAATCTTCGGACAAAAAAATTATGTCTGTCATTACGTTTTAAAATTTTTTTTTTAAGACATGGTTTAAATTGACGCAGTTCTGTGAAATTGCTTTTGATCAAAACGTTCATGAAACCATACTCTGAGAACATGATCTTAGAATAAATCCCAGATGCTTCGAAAAAGACTTTTTCAAGTGTGAACAACGTGTTTCGGAAAGACTATGGAAAACCCCCACAGCGTAAAGATGTCGTTTGGTCACCAGAGAGAACGAGAAATTTTAAGTGATTCAAACTAATTTCGGATTTTAGAAGATTTCATGGGGTTTTTTGGCATAATGATGAAAAAAAAAGAAAGTCAAATTGGACAAAACCTGTATTTTTTGGGGTTTCCTTTTTAGTTATCAAAGTTTTGATGTTAAAATTTCTTTTTGATACTTTAAACCCCTTGTACCCAGAGTCCAGAGTACTTTCACGTACAGACAGTTTTGTTATATTAATCCCTCTGAAGAAATCTATAAAGACAGGGAAAATAGAAGTAGCTAAGGGCATGCGGGATGGTACGACCATCTGTTTCCTAAAGATTACCTTTTATTAATGTTCAAGAAGGTTTTAGGAAAGTGAAGGATGAAATTATTGGGGGGGTGATTAGGAGTTTATTGGTTTAAGGGGAAAATGTACGTATTTCGGCCCGGAGAAAAACCCTTAAAAAAAAGCAAAAGGGGTATCTGCAGTGTTGTGCAGTCAAAAATATCACGCAAATACGAAGATTTTTTGACAAAAAAACTTTTCATCATGACAACGTAAAAATTCGTTAATCTGCATGGATAAACAACGCTGTAACAAAAGAAGTCTTAGATGAACAAACACTAAACAGTTTTTTTTAATCCGAGTTTTTTAATGCAATCGGGCACGGGGGAACAACATAAATGAGGGGTTTATTTTTTTTCATCAAACTTTATTTCAAATCAATATATCTTCATCCAAATTAGTAAAAATTTTTTCATGTTTGCTTTATGTGCTCGAATTTTTTTTTTTTTTCAAGATATTTTTCCCAATCAAAATTGGGGGTTTTGGGTTGTAGGTGTCTGGAGTTTTGCATCAGAGAATGTAAATATCTTCGTTCAAAATCACCCATTTTTTGCACGAAAACCCCCCCTTTTTCCCTACAAATCACGTCCATCACATAAAGTTTTGGCCAAATTTTTAAACCCCGTTTTACAAAAAAAAATTTAAAGCCTAAAACCCCTAAAAATCGGGCAAAATTGCCATTTAAAAGGGTGCTTGCATGCTAGATAAGATTTGGTGATTTTGACAAACATATTTCATTCTCTCTGGGGCATAAAAAATTAACTGAAACGTATTTGTTTTTACGGCGCCCGCCCGCGACTGTTCAAAATCAAAATAGCCACCCCAACCGCAGCGGGTTTACCTCGTTAATACGCATGCCCAGTGGACTTAAGTCCACTGAGCGCGCCCACTACTACACATTGGGGGGCGGGTGGGGGTGTGTGGGTTGGGGGTGTGTGGGTTGTGCAGGAGTTGCCTCCCTTAATATTATTTTCGACCCTATTAAGGGCCTTTCTAGAACGCGGCGGTCGGCGGGCAAGTGACACAGTTCTGGAGTAATTTTAGTTCTGTGGAGCTCTCTCTGTGCGCCCCCTGCCCACTTACTCACACACATATAACTTCTTCTGATTTTTGCACAAAACAAGAGAAATTGATTAATTAATTTTTTTAATTTATAATTTTATCTGTTTTTAAAATGAAGCCGAAGAAGCTAGAAAGCTTATTAATATACTCACACGTTAAATTGGAAGGGCCAAAGAGAAAGGTTAAGGAGCAGGTTTGAAACATCAATTACTGATCTTTTTATTCACATAAATATACAAACAAGCGTGAAGGAGGCCATCAGTGAAATACAAGATTATTGGCCCCCACAAGCTATAAAATTGTTTGCCATATTAGTCGATTATATGGCTTCTCAAGATGTTAATCTAACTGTTTCTACTTGCCCTTCAGGGGTAACTATTTGCTTTAATAAAGATAGGTTTTACGATTAGAAAAGACTATAAATAACAGTTGAATTACAATAATTTTTTTATTTATTTTAGATTAAAATGGCTACCGAACTTAGTGCATCTGATTAAAGAATTGTAATGAACTATTTAACGAGACAATGAAAGCGTTAAACATTGATTTTAGTGAATCTGGGTTTGAGAATGATGTAAACAATATAATAATAGATCATAGTGAACTATTTAAAGAAGCAACCAAGTGATGAACATTGACTGTAGTGATTCAGAAAAAGCTAAAATATTGGCGGACGTTATTGTAAGGTTAACGTGTCTTGAAGTGTTGCAACGCTTGGGCGAAGAATAAAAAGCTTGTTTTACTTACTTTTATATATATTTATTTTTTTAATCTACGTAAATTTTGAGTTAAAAAATGAGCCTCACAAACACGTCTGAGTTTGAAATACTGCCAGCCAGCGCACTGGTGAAAGGTAGTGACAAACAATTAATCAATATGTTTAGCGAAGTAGACATGGGCATCATTAACCCCACAAATGTTCATGAAAGCGTAGCACATGCTATCTCTAAAATTCCAGTCTCTTCAAATGGAGCTGCCAGTAAAAGTGTTGTGGCCGTTCTGATTGATTATATAACACCCGATGATAGTAATATGGAAGTCTGGGTTTCAACTAAAACAGAAAGAAGTAATCAGCTATCACGACTTTAACTCTAACTGGGCTGACTACATGCTTACACAGTTTAACCATGCAAGTGAAGAAGCAAAGTTAAGGGGTTCTGGTGGTCTGAAGGAACAGTCCTTGAAATCAATTGAGACAAACAAAGTTCTATCCTATAGTTGGCAATTCTTACCTTCCTCTCCCAAAAGAGTTAGTTTTAAAACGAGCAGTCTTAAACATAACAAATCCTGACAACATGTGTTTTTATGTGGTGTGTTTTTAGCGCATTTACATCCTGTTAAAAAGAACGCAGAAAGAGTTTCCAATTATGAACAATATAAGCAAGAGCTGAACTTTGATAACATAACGTTCCCAGTGAGTATAGAAAATATATCTCAGTTTGAAGAGCAAAACAAACCAATCACTGTAAACGTATACACATGGTCTGTAGAAGCTGATATAGTGCCTCTAAGGGTTTCTCCCAACGCCCCTACTTTAGGCGAATCACTTGACAAACATGTAGACTTAATCCTGTTTGCAGATAGTACAAAGAGTCATTATGTATTAATCAGAACAATAAGCAGACTTATGGTTTTTACATCAAAGGATCATGCTAAACAAGGGCTTTGTAGAAGGTGTTTGGTTAGAATCCCAACTATAGAAGCAGCAGCTAGCCATAAGAAACATTGTAAAAGTTTTGTAGACTGTGAAAACAAACTCCTCACGCCTAAACCAGGCTCTAAAGTTAGTTTTAAGAATAGACACAAAATGCAGATGAGCCCATACGTGGTTTATGCTGATTTTGAATCGCTTTTACCGCAGTACTACGGCCCACAACAGCAAGAACAAAAAACAACCTTATTAACTCACCATCAGATCTGTTCTTATGCGTTTATTGTTGTTAGGTCAGACGGTCAACACACAACACCAGAGATTTACAGAGGCCCCAACGCAGCTAGCAGATTTTTAGAGCAGATGAAACAACTTCGTAATTACTACTCCAACCAACTAAATCTTTCAGACATTCTTATGACTCCTGAAGACCAAGAATGTTATGACTCATCTACACACTGTTGGATTTGCAATAAAGAATTATTAGGCAACGCAGTAAGAGACCACGATCACATTACTGGAAAGTTCAGAGGGCTGCGCACAACAATTGTAATCTTCAGCTTAAGGTTGACCCTAAGACATGGAAACTGCCTATCTTCTTTCATAACCTACGAGGCTACGATTCTCATTTTATCATGCAAGCAGTGACTTCTGAATATAAGAGGGTTACCTGCATTGCACAGTCTTCAGAAAAGTACATGACTTTTACTCTTGACTCTTTATCCTTTTATGACTCAGCCCAACATCTGATGGCTAGTTTGGATAAATTAGCAGGATCTCTACAAGACTTTCCAATCACTAAACATACTTTGACCCATCTTTAGTGCGTAAAGGCGTTTATCCTTATGAATACATGAACGTGGGACAGGTTTGATGAAGACTCACTTCCTCCTAAAGGCGCTTTCTTTTCTAGTCTTAGAGGCAAAGACATAACTGACACTGACTATGAATACACGCAGAAAGCCTGGACAGAATTACACTGTGAAACAATGGGCGACTATCATGATCAATATTTATTGGCTGACGTGTGTTTATTAGCAGACGTCTTTCAGAATTACAGATCTACATGCATGAAACATTACAACTTAGACTCCTCACATTACATCTCTGCCCCAGGGTTATCTTGGGATGCATTCTTAAAGTCTACAAACATCCAGATTGACTTAATTTCTGATCTACCCACACTTCAGTTGATTGAAGACGGGCTGAGGGAGGTATTAGCAAGGCCTCACATCCTTACTGCAAAGCCAACAACAAGTATTTAGACGATTATATCCCACTAAACCATCCAACTATCTAATGTACTTAGACGCCAACAATTTGTATGGATAGGCAATGAGTCAACCGCTTCCACTGAGAAACTTTACAATGATAAAAGGGCCTCACCGATGTTAACACTGTGTTAAGTATGTTGTTACAGCTTACGCCTGATAACCAATAGGACTAATCTTGGAAGTAGACTTAGATTATCCTAAAGAATTACACGATCTCCACAACGATTACCCCCTACCGCAGAAAGTTAAAGATAGAGTCCTATCGAACCGTCTAAACTTGTACCTAATCTTAGACACAAAACTAAATATGTGTGTCATTACAGACTGTACAGTTTTACTCGAAGACACGGATTAAAGCTGACAGCTGTTCACAGAATCATGCTTTGATCAAGAGCCCTTTATGAGGCCATACATCAAGAAGAACACCGATCTTAGAACCCAAGCCACTGATGCTTCAGAAAAAAGACTTATTTAAACTGATGAACAACAGCTGTTTTGGCAAAACCATGGAGAACGTACACAATCGTAAAGATGTTAAATTAGTTACAAAAGAAAACCAAGCAATTAAGTTGCCTCTAAACCCAACTATCAAGACTTAGAAGATTTAACGACAGCCTGTTGGCATTATGATGAAGAAAAAGGATGTTAAGTTGGACAAGCCGGTGTTTATTGGCTTTACTGTATTAGAGTTGTCAAAGTTATTGATGTTAGAATTTCTGTATGACTACTTTAAAACCGCGGTAACCCAGAAGCAAGAGTCCTTTACACAGACACTGACTCCTTTATTCTAGCGCCCAACTGAAGACTTCTATAAGGATTTAGAAACAGAAGTGGCTAAAGGAACTGATGGTGGTACGACACATGCGACTATCCTAAAGGCAGTCCTTTACATTCAACTGTGAACAAGAAAGTGATTGGAAAAGATGAAGGATGAACTTAATGGGACAGTTATCAAAGAATATGTTGGTTTGCGGTCAAGATGTACAGCGTTGCCAGCCAGACTTCTGTAATGAAGAAGGCTAAAGGCATAAGTAAAGAAGTTGTCAAAAAAATAAACTCACGACAACTACAAGCAAGCTCTCTTGAAAACAAAGTATTTCATCACACAAATGTTAATCTGGCGCTCTACTCTCCATCAAGTAAACACAGCTGCAGTTAACAAAAAATCACTAGTCCTCTAACAATAACAAGAGATCTTACGTCAATCCTGAGTTTTCATATGCTGTAGGGCATTGGAGAACTTTAAAAGATTAACTTGACTAACTTGGCTTGTACTTAACTTAAGAACCTAACATAAACTTATTTAAAAACCTAACAAGAACTTATTTAAGAACATAACAGACCTTAACTTAAGAGCCTAACTAGTACTTTATATAACTTATATTTTTTTTGCACTTAACTTGTAATTTACTTGCGCTTAACTTAAAAAGTAACTTTCTATAACTAACTAACTTGTACTTATCTAGTTCTTAACTTGTACTTTATCTAGTTCTTAAAAACTATTCCATAGAAAATGGGTCTACTGCAGGAGGTTGTGTACTTTTTTGCAGAAGGCGGTTCTTCTTCTTTTACTGTGGGGCTTGTGGCTTTGTTGTTAGGTATGGCGTTTAGGTATTTGTATGCTAAAAACCCACCCCCAGCAACAACAGCACTCCCAATACATAATGATACATCTTATCGTTTGATTGTGTTGTTGCTAATTGGGTTGGCGGCGGCGGTGTTGTATTACTATCTAATAAATTTTTGTTTTGCTGATTGGTTTTGATTTTCTCAGTCTGTTCCATTCAGCTAGTTTACGCCCGGCCTCAACACGTCCAGGACTTTTAGACTTTGTAACATTACTCACCTGTGGTACATTAACTTGTGGTATATTCTGCTCCTGCGGATTGTCCTGTGGCGTCTTCTTCTCCTGATCGCTCATTTTTTTTATTGCGATTAAATTTAATATGATCAAAATTAATATGATTAAAAGTAATTAATCCCATGATGAATGGACATAACATCGTCCCAAATCTGTAGTACATGTCACATGCAAGAGTTTCTAGTGACTTGTTTAAAACCGGATCTTGTGATAAGTCGTATTTTAAATCTTCTTCTGAATCAACGGGCGCTATCTTACTTACTAACTTAGCATATAAACTAATCATTGTCTGACCCACCGATCTAACCATTTCTGACCCTAACTGCGCTTCGTACCTAGCGTAGTACTTTTCAATGTCTGAATTAGACAGTTGTTGGATCTGTTCAATACTTAGTTCAACACCTAAATACTGTCTAGTTTTTCCACAAGCGGCCAGAGAATATAATCTTTCTTTATGGCAGTGGTCTACGGAGTAGTCTGCTTGCTCCTCACACTTTAATAGTTCGTCACAATCCATTTTAAAACAATAAAAAATAATATAATACTTTTAAAACCATGAGTTTAAAGTTGGTTAATTATGCAGTGCCTATCGCTGGTGTTATAGTCTATTCAACCTTGCAAAATGTTTGTTAGGGATAAAACCGCCCGACATGGGAAAGATAGAAGATTCGCCAAAGCTAGTTGCAACCTTATTTTTAGCTTTAACAACAAAAGCACATAGACAGCCTTTCGTATTATGATTATTTTAATTATTTTTTTAGTTAATAAAAAGATGAGTGAAAAAAAGATTATCAATACGATTTACCATTCTGCTGTGATTAGTGGCCTTAGTATAGGCTATAGTGTGTTAGCAAAAAACATGTTTAAAATGAAGCCGGCTGATCTAGGAAGGTTAGACATTGAGGACATTGTCAAGGTTATAGTTGTAATCACTGCAGGGATTGCGTCTAAAGACTTTCTCGTTACACAGGGGATTATCCCAGAAAATGTTAGTTCATAGAAAGATTAATTTATAAGAAAATAATTTATAAAAAGATGGCGGGAGTAGTTATGATGGTAGGGGGAGCTATTGTTAATGCATTGGCCTTCTCTGGAAGCAATTATATGTTTAGTAAATTGCGGTCCGATGAAGAGAGAGAACGCCATAACAAGGCAATAGAAGATTTAGCTAAGGCAAGAGATGCTTACGAGAAAAGACGAATTGCTCACTTAGACTTTATTAATAAAAAGTTAAGAGAACAGGGCCATGCAGAGCACACATTTACAGACGTTGATGAGGCAATGAATGAGTATTACTTAGTAACAGGAAAGAAGTTTCTAACATTGCCGCCTCCAGAACTGTCTGACTTTTATGAACCATCAGAAGAACAGAAAATAGCAGAAATTGGTTTTATTGTGGGCGCTATGGGAGCAATCTATATTCTCGCACAAACAATCTAAAAAACAATTAAAAATACAATTAAAATACTGTCCTTCTTATGGACAATACGATGTACAAAATATATTATTCTCCTAAAGGGTATTGGAAAGGAAAGACTGCTATTGAAAAACTGAGTAAGGCTGCTAGGGTGTCTGAATCAGATGCGAAAGACTGGCTTTCAAAACAGGCAATTTGGCAAATATACTTGCCTGCCCCCAAAAGAATAATAAGGCCTAGATTTGTTAACTCAGTTCCTAATGACACCCACCAAATGGATTTGCTGTATCTTCCACATGATAAAATAAGAAGAAAAAAGTTTAAGTATGCCCTGACAGTTGTTGACATGGCTTCAAGATACAAAGACGCTGAACCTTTAACGGATAAAAGTTCAACTGCTGTGGCTATGGCTTTACAACAAATATACATGAGAGGCCCATTAAAGTATCCTAGGCTGATTCAAGTTGATGATGGAAAAGAGTTTAAAGGTTCTGTAAACCAGTTGTTTTTAAAACATCATGTTACAGTTAAGAGAGGGATCCCAGGCAACCATCGATCACAAGCCCTAGTAGAAAACTTTAATAAGAATCTAGCTGAACGCCTGTTTACCTATCAATATCACAGAGAAATTATGGGCACTACGAAGTACACTACGAAGTACAGAGAACGCAACACAGAATGGGTTAGGAGGTTGCCAGCAGTCTTACGTGCCATGAACAATGAAGAATTTAAAGCAACAGGCCTTAAACCAGTAAACGCAATTAAATTAAAAAAATTAGCATTACTGAAGATGTGCAGGGGGCTCAAAAACTCTTACCGTTTGGACTAAAAGTAAGATACTTGTATGCTCCTGGAGAGGCAGAGGGCGATGTTAGAATTAGAGCCACAGACCCTATATGGAGCGTAGATGTATATGAAGTTGAAAGAATTATGAAGACAGACCCTCCCGTATATTATTTAAGAGAAACTCTTTCTTCTAGCGGTGCTACTACGTCTAAAAGGCCTGCCCCTAAAAGATCGTTTGTTCGTGAAGAGCTGCAAGTTGTCCCGCCAAACACAGTTAGTTAACAAAAAAAATAGTGTTTATTTTTTGTTAAACTTATTTATTTGTTAAACTTTTTTTTTTGCTCTATTTTGGGTTTAACTGATCATGTGTTTGTTTTTCAATGTTCTGTTTAATCGCATCAGTGTCTACCTGTCGTGAAGTAAACGTCTTTCTCCACTCCTTTTGAAGTTCAATTTTCTGTCGTCTATAATCATCACCGTCAGCCATAAGCTTTTGAAATTCTTCGTCCGTAATGTTTTCATCCTGTAATGATTTGCTTATTCTTAATCTTAATCAGTTATCAAAACATGTGTACTGGATCCTCTTCCATCTACTTTATTATCTGCATGCATGGATGTTTTGTTGCCATATATCACTAGTGTGGTAAATGAATCTCTCACTTCTGGTTGTTTCCCACCTGCACTGAAAGCTGCTGTTGTCCGACCTCTTTTGAAGAAACCCTCTCTTGACCCTGAAAACCTAAAAAATTATCGACCTGTCTCCAACTTGTCTTTTCTTTCAAAGATAATTGAAAAGATAGCACTTCTCCAACTCCAAAACCACCTTGACCAAAACAACTTGCTCTATTCGTTGCAGTCCGCCTATCGCACTGGACACAGTACAGAAACTGCTCTGCTGAAAATAATAAACGATCTTCTCTCTGCTCTGGATAATGGTCAGGTTTCACTGCTTTCTCTTCTTGACTTGTCCGCTGCCTTTGATACCATTGATCACTCCACCCTCCTCACTAGACTTCAACATACTTTTGGCATCTCTTCTCAAGCTTTGGCATGGTTTTATTCTTACCTTTCTGGTCGAACCCAAACTGTCTCTGTCAATGGTTTTTCTTCAAGCTCTGCTGACTTGAATTATGGTGTTCCCCAAGGCTCTGTCCTTGGTCCCATTCTGTTTGTTCTATATACCCAACCCATCTCTGACATTGTAGCCCATCATGACATTTCACACCACTGCTTCTCTGATGACAATCAAATGTACATTTCTGGTGACATCTCTCTCCTCTCCTCCATCATTGATCGCTCACAGCTCTGCATCTCTGACATAAAGGCATGGATGACTTGCAACAAACTTCAGTTAAACAATGACAAAACTGAACTGATCTTCATTCTCCCAAAACGGCTCATGTCTACAATCTCTGTTCCTTCTTCTGTCCAACTTGGTACCTCTCTCATTCAGACCTCTACCACTGTGCGAAATCTAGGCGTTGTACTTGATCAGACACTCTCTTTTCAAAATCAGATTTCTTCTATCTGCCGTGCTTGCTACTTGGAGCTTCGGCGAATCAGTTCTGTGCGCCACCTTCTGTCTGAAGAAGCCACCAAGACTCTGGTTTCTGCTTTCATTCTTTCAAGACTTGACTACTGTAATTCTCTTCTTGCTGGCTGTCCACAGAATCTTCTTGCAAAATTGCAGAAAGTCCAAAATAATGCTGCTCGCCTTGTCTCGAAATCTCCGAAAACCTCTCATGTTTCTCCCTTGCTTAAATCTTTGCACTGGCTTCCTGTTGAAAAACGCATCAAGTACAAACTTTCTTTGCTCTGCTACAAGGCATTCGATGGCCTCGCTCCATCTTACCTCTCTAAACTTCTGTCGACCTATACTCCTTCCAGACAGCTTCGCTCTTCTTCTGACACTCGCATTCTGCAGATCCCTCGTTTTCGAGCCAGAACACTTGGTGAACGTTCTTTTTCTTTTCAGGCTCCTTCCTGCTGGAACAATCTCCCTTCTGCACTCCGAAACTCAAAAGTCTTTCTTCTTTCAATCCTCCCGTCAAAACAACCTCCTCTTCAAAACATAATTTTTTCTGCTCCATCGCTGGTGTGTGGGTGTGGTGCGTGTGTGTGTGTGTTTGTGTGTGTGTGTGTGTGGTGTGTGAGTGTGGTGTGTGGAGTGTGTGTGTGTGTGTGTGTGTTGTGTGTGTGTGTGGTGTGTGTGTGTGTGTTGTGTGTGGTGGTGTGTTTGTGTGTTGTTAGGCTTTTGCTGTAACTCTTATGAAGCTTTTGTGATTAAGATTAAGCGCACAACATGTTCCTTATTATTATTATTATAATTTAATTATTATTATTAAAATTATTATTATATATAAATCTATTAATGAGCAAACTTTTTTGCTGAAGCTAGGGCAACAATTGCAGTGTGCTTTTGTACATTAGGATTTAAAATTTTTAAAACTGAAGCACTTACAACCAAAGACCAGGAGCGCCTAAACCTAAACCAATGCCCCCTAATGGCTAAAGAGGCTGGCGTACCAACCCCTTAACTAAAACAGCAATGCCATAACCAGCACTTAGCAAGCTACAGCCGATGAAGCCAGTAAATTACCTACGAAAGAGATATAAAACTTTAGCAAATTTACTTTCTATAACTCTATACTTATCCAAGTCGCTTTCCTATTTCCTTTTGAAGTTCAGTTTAATTTTGCTTTAAACCAAAACAGTTGAACCTCCATTTATAAATAAAGAGTTTAATTTTTAAATAAATATTATACATATCTTCTTAGAAATGCTGCTGTTCAGCACTTCAACAACAGAGGTAAAACGCAATAAAATCCACAATACTTAAGAAAAATAAAGTCCAAGTACTGTAAGTTTTGTCCTTTGTCAACCAATTAAAGTAATACTATGTCGGATGAGCAAGGTGCGTTTATTTATCCATCTCCGTTTCAGAGAATAACAATAACGAGCTTAAAAGGGCATCCAAGTTTTCATCCCATTATTATGTATGCCTCTAATAAACGCATGTTCTAGGCAAACGAGATATCGGCCCTCCCACGTGGAGTCATAAATAAGCAAAAATCATCGTCCTAAGCCTAGGAAGTGATTCTAGCTTTGGGGTAAAATCTAAGCCTACGTTGTCACCCCCCCCACTATCATCTAAGGGACTTATCTTTCTCTTGCATATATTCAGACCCCGCTTAGTTATTTCATCTGCTTATTCTTGTTTGTGTTTCCGGGGACAAGGCAAACAAGAATGGTTCCTTCATTTTAAGTCATTATCTAAAATTGAGTTGTTCTTAACATAGTATAAACATTGGGGCTTCGTAATCAAAACTTTAATTCCCAGTCACTTCAGGAATGCAACCCCAGCATTCTCTCTTTTATGAAGTTTGATTCACGTTTGCCAAAAATCGTTTGCACTTAAAATTCTTATCTCAATCCTAGGGCAGGTATGCTGCTGCCGTTTTATTGTCTTCAATTTTCTGTTCGATATTGTAAACCGTCAACATTATAATCAAAACATCCATAAACATTTCCTGGCACCCAATAAGAACAAACTCAGTTGTGTCCTGCTAGGTTCTTTTAACTCTACTGCAGTGCATTTAGGACTAGCACCCTATGTTCTGGCCCTCGAGACATTCATTATATAATATTAAATTATAATAAACAAATTGTGAGTTAATAAATAAGCAATCAATAATACCAATCTACAATAAACAAACGTATTGAACTGGAGGGGTCAGTCCCGTAAGCATTAGCAATAGCAAGCTTTAGACTATCTAACTGCATCTTTATTTATTTAACTCATCTTTGTCCCGTATTATATAATTTTTCACATAAACCTCCTTCAAAACTTACTATTGTCCTTAGTGTAAAAAAATACAACCGATTTTAACAGGATATCTAAAAGTCTTATTTAAGACAGCATTGTATTTTAGAGTTTAAGACCACAACAGAAACTAAGGCGTTGTGCGCCCACTAAAGGCTAGCTTTTGAACATTGCTTATCTTTTTTTTAAAACACAGTCCCCTTCAGCCGAACAGTCATCAATAATAAACATCTGTTTCAGTTCCCTCAAAATAGTTAATATAAAGTTCTAAAACATATCGCACAGTTTGGTTCGCAATATCAACTAAAAATATATTCATCGTTCATCCTAATAAACTTGCCATTACTTTGTAAGACTTGTTTGTTCTTAATGGACGTGCAGAATATAAACAATGTGCACGTAATGAAAACCTGAATAATGGTTAAGATAAACAAATCCAGTACTACGAACTGATAATTCCCCCACCCCCCATATCCCGCAGATAAGATAAACAGTGGCGGACACGAGGCAGAAACATCAAGCTATCCACTGTTTTATAGAATAAATTCTTCGTGCATATTAATGAGCCGCGACTTTTTTTAGTCTGGTTATCCTCAATGTATACACTGCGCCATCACACACAAACCAAAAAATGTCATTATTAAATGGTCCGTTTCCGTCTGCTTTTCTTAGTATAGAATATTTAAAAATTTTATAACCGTCTTGGTGCCCATCCAATCTCCACTTCCAAACAATCTTTGTCAAAAAGAAGATCAACAATCCCAGGCCACTACCCAAATTTGTTTATTAAGTATCCTACGAGGTCTTACATCATAAAGGCTAAGTTATTTACATACACGATCAACTTGCATGATCCCTTTGCCTACACCGCAAACAACTTCTTATTTTCAACAAAGTGTTGGTGAGGTTAAAAGTCCGCGCCCTGAATACAACTGATCAGACATGTCAATTATGCACAGTCAACCTTCCCTCAATTTTTTGATTATAAAAACGCTTCAGAATCTCCTCTGTTAAAAGGAGTATGTATTCTGTCCAGTAAACAAGAACAAAATTCCTTTTAAAGACTTCAGAGACAGATTTAGTGATGTAATTTCCAAGAGTGTCTCGCTTGATTTTATTTTTCTGTAATGCGTTATAACGTTTTCATAAAACATTACCGTTTTACTTTTATACTGGGTTAAGATTGTTCAAGCCAGTTCGGGTTAGTCACAACATCAACTCACGAAATGTCGCTGACTGTGTATTTAGCTAAAGGGTTCCTTCAGACAGAACAACAGAATCGCTAGCTTAAATGTCAGTTCTCATAAGAAAGTTTATCTTTTAGCCAACCTTGTTAATATGCATATTATGCGTCCCTTTAAAACATCTCAAAATCTGAGGGATGCAGATCTGTTTGCCAAATTCTTCTGCTATGACCCCCGCCTCATCTTAAACATCATATCTTTGCATCCTCCCTCTTTAAGTTAAGCCTGTTCCTGTGACCGATTTTGAGTCTTGAATACCCTGATAAACTTTCTCTTTTCTTTCTTTTTATTAGTGGCAGCCATAGATTCATAATAGAGTGCACAAATATCTGCCTCGTCGCCTAGTACAAAGACTTCTCTCTGGCCCTCCAGTCTAATTGCCATAAGAATTAACAATAGCCCTGCCTAAATTACAACAACAGTACAATAGATCAATCGATTTAATAACTATTTTGATGATAGTTAGCAGTGCCCCGGCATTATAAACATCGCACCGCCAAGATCAGGAGGAACATAACTGGTTTAATGTTTGTCCATGCTGACAGTTGAATGTGGGGCGATAAATTACACAAATTAAATCCTGTCCTTATACCGTTATTACACCATGGGGTTCCTTCTCATTTCTGTTATGGATCGTAGTGACACAGGAACCGTATGAGTCATTTTTAATAAACAAAAAAGAAAATAAATAAAAAATATGGATGAAGATTTTATGACGCGAATATGATCCTGATAAGGAAGAAGTAATACTACGATGCAATAACTAGTCCCTATCATTGCCAGAAGAGCTTGAAGATCGCGGTGTCCATAATTAAAAGTGGGTCAAGAAGGAGAAGGCTCTTCACTTCCCTTAAAGCCCGTCCAGAACTAGAAGGAGTAGGGTTCTTCACTCCCTACAGCCCGTTAAATAACTATTGCGAGAGAAAGAATTCAATCATTTCAATAAAAGCATAGGACGAGCAGCTACCAGATATTTGACCCTAAACGATTTTGAGAGACGATGGTGGCATTTTTGTATATAATGAACGTGTCAGGGACCGCTTAAAGAGTTACTCAACGCAAAACCAAACAAGAATATATAAAACTAAGTACAATTAGGCTAAAACTCACCTAATGGCTAAGGCATAACACGTAGACCTTTTATAGCTTAGAGCCGAAGTCCGTTAGTCATTTACAGAGCTTTGTGGACAAGACAGCCAGCACAATCTAAAATCCAAAACAGACCTCTTCAAGAATTTATAAAACTCAAAAAGCAGAATAAATCAATAAAAAGAGCAGAAGAACTAATGTCAGAAATTGAAACAAGTTTTAAAAAGAGGAGCTCAGTGAAAAAACAAAGACGATTCTCCATTGCCAAAGCGTGAAATCCCTGGGCTTAATGACGCTTCTTAAACAAACAATAAGGCGAAACTAACAAACAATATGGCAAACCTATAGGTGAGCAGGATAGAGAAATAGAAGAAAGAAAAAAATAAACTCAGCCGATGCATGATGATAACAATTTAGGGCTAGAAGAAAATTCAATACTACAGCAGAAAATACAGGATTTAAATGCTACAAAGGACGGCCAGGTTAGAAGAGAGCGTGAGTCTACTAACAGAGCGCAGCTCGCATCACAAAACAAGGCAGAGTAAGAGAAACAATAAACAGAAAACTTTAATGAAAAAACTACGCTCGCCATAAGAATAAGACACTGAGTTATCAGTAGCATGGATCTAACAAAAGTAAAAGCATATTAGACAGCTGTAAGGATTGCCTATCACTACACTCGTTTATGCTTATAACAGCAGTGCGCCAACAGGCCAGTAACGCCTCCACACCTCAGCCTGGTAAAAGTGGATTAGAAAACAATTGCAACATCTAGCCAAACATAAAACAGAAGTTAGCCTCCAAATCCTCTTGAACACCTGCCTTGTCATAATAGGCAGTGTTGTAAGTTGTTTTTGATCAACTAATAGGCATATTAGCTGGTTATATTGTGTGCTGACCGCAAGCTGTGGACGTTTAGGAGTGCTAGCTGCGGTATTATTTTTAGTGGAAATATAATTATGGCTAAATCCATAAAAGTTAAAAACACAACGAGGGCTGTGTCTTTCGCTAGTGTGACCAGTCAGTGATGCAGATAAACAGGTGGCGGTGCATTCTGGGTCATGCTTTCTTGCTGTGGGCGCTTATAACAGGCGTGTTGATCGCTTTCTGGGGTGTTTATATAACTGCTCGCATTCTTCCGTGGGTAGGTACTTTCTTTAAAAAAGGATGGAGCCGGGTCTAGTGTATAAGTTATTTATTGTTGCCCTAAGTCCCCCCCCCCTTTATTGGTCTCTCCAGCAAATTAGATTTCATTATATATAAATCTGTATCAATGCCATCTCTGCAGTCAAGGTCATAGGAGTAGCATGATATACATCCATGGCCTACAACAAAGTCAACCTTATGACCAAGCATGTGCAAGAACGTCCCTTGAATACCAGTATGCTGTGAAGCAAATCAACACAGAGTTAATATAGCAGTCTTCTAAATTAAGCAAGAAAAATGTTATCTAGCATCACACCCTGTAGGTGCCTATCTATGTATTATAACTAGGAGCATGGTTTAGTGCTTTGATGCTCCTAAAGACACCAAACATATGTCCGTAGTGTCATTAAGTCATAGTCACTCCTGGCATTGATAGACTCCTCACTTTTAACTAATGATAAATGTGTCCAGTGCATTAGGGTTGTTTTTAGGTTCTATTGGACCCCAATCAACTAGTGCATTGGAGTGAAAAAGAGGTGTGGCGGGCCAGTAGTCCATAAGTAATAATTCTCTTTTATACACCCACAAACTACAATGTTCCTAACCCATGATTGCGGTATCTAACTTTTGTTTAAAAACAGTTGAAGTGGTTTAATGTAAAATTCATTGCAAAAACTTTCATATGCATTAATGTCCATTGGCTATAAAATGGATAAAGAACTCAATGTGTAAGGGAGGAGGGCACTTGTATTCAGTTAGTATTCGCCTGTACAGGTAGATAAAACAAGAAAGTTAAATACTGACATAACAAAAAGATAGGGATGATATACATGTTTGCATATGGAACCCCACCATCCAGAGGTTGCGCAGTAAATGGCAAAATTTAACTGATTTCTGGAAAAAAGCCAATAGGGGCGTGGATATGTACCATGTCTGATGGCACACTATCAATTCTTTATTATGGCGATTAAATATCTAGTTAGCGGGTTTACAAGTCTAACTTGGAAGCCGCTGAATCCTCCAACTGCATGGCTCGACGCTAAATGTTCAAAGTGAATTGGAGTTATAAAAAAACGCTCCTACATTAAATTAGAATCCACCTTTCGTTATATTTAAAAGGTACCATTTTTCATTAGATTTTTTAAATTAGTTATAAAACAGAAGTGCGCCTCTATATAAACCAACAAAACAAACGAGTGCCCTTAAAATACCCAAAAAGACCCCAATAGGCGTTGGTAATTACATAGGTGTTGCCCTTAGAGAATTGGTGTTAAAAGTTAAATGTGGGTCTAACAAATCTGAAAAGGCTCAAAATACCTTGATTAAAGTTAATAACGTGCGGCAATGCCCTCAATTAAAACCAATTAAAAAATACCTGATGGTTACTACAACTGTTTGTTCATTAATGGAAGTATTTAGAAAATATTTAACCTTAATTTAAATAATAAGCAAAATCTTATAATTACTATGTGAAATTTACCAGACCATAAAAGAAAAAAGGTAGTACGTTTTTTCCTATAAGCCTCGCTCAATTTGGAGGCTTTTTTATAATAGTGGCGAAACACATAGCTTCATCACACCACCCGGCCTGTAGAAAATGGGTCATATCTGAGTTTAAAGTTAATAGACCGACCCTGATTTTCTCGATGAACCCAATAGTTTATATATTGTTCAATTACAGCATTTATAAACAAGAGCTAATTTGTTTTGCCGTCTCTTCTCCAACTACAGTTCTAAAGGTTTTGCTACCAACTAGGGCGGGTGTATTGTGCGATATATCATTTAAAAACCGTTTGACGGAGAGACAGCCGAATTTAAAGAGAATTAAATTAACTAAATATAGACTCATTGGATGTTTAAAATAACTAACATCCAAGACGAAAGCCAGTTGTTTGTGTTTCTTGATATTAATTGATAGAGCTGTGAAGTAGAAGATCTATTAGAAAAGAAGTAAGGTCCCCAGTCCCGCGGGCGTTAGATATAGCAGAGAAGAGACGGATTGAACTGTAACCCTATTAATTTTTAAGTCTTGTTTTTGTGTCAAAAATCAAGAAGAAGTTATATGAGGAGTGAGTACGTAGGCAGGGGGCGCACATAGAGTGCTCCCCAGCACTAAAAAAACTCCAGAACTGTTCACTTGCCCTCCGCCCGCCGCGTACTAGAAAGGCCCTTAATAAGGTTCGAAAACTAATATAAAGGGGTAGGCAACTCCTGCCACACAACACACAACCACCCAGAGCCCCACACCCCCTCCCCCACCCGCCCCCCACCGTTGTATAGTGGGCGCGCACAGAGACTTAAATCCATGGGCATGCGTATTAACGAGGTAACCCGCTGCGGCTGTGGTGGCTAACTTGGATTATGTGGAACAGTCCCTGGCGGCGGGGGGCGCCGTCAAACCATATGCTTTTCCCAGTGATAAATGTTATGTTCTCAAGAGACTGTAATATGTTTGTTCACAATCACCAAAACTTATCTAGCACGCAAGCCCGCCGTTTTAAATTGAGGCAAATTTGTCGATTTTTTTAGAGGTTTTGAGGCGTTAATTTTTTTTTTGTAAAACAGGTGTTAAATTGTGCCAAAACTGATATGTGATGTGACGTGATTTGTATGTGAAAGGTTGGGTTTTCGTGCAAAAAAAGAATGGGCGAGCTTGTAACAAGATATTGAACATACTCTGCATCTCTTGATGAATCCTCGCAAGTGTATTTCCCTAAAACCAGAATTCCATATCATATGAATTCCCGTATCAATATTCTCAAGTCTACTTTATTCTTTAACATTCTAAGTTTCGTCCTGAGCTTCCAATTTAAACTTAAATAAATTTATGTAAATTAAAAAATTAATTAGCAACTGGAACTGGTACTTGTTGGATTATCATCAGTTCTTCCTTCACAAAAGAAATATTGGGAGCTGGTTTGTTTTGTTGTGTCCCAGTTTCTCGTAAATAATACACGGGCGGATTCATTTTTACAATTCTTTTTTATTTGCATATGATCAACACGTCACAACTGGATCGTTATTTGCCCTGATGCGAGTGTGTCCCCTTCCTTGCTTTCCCCCGGTAAATAAGGAGCCTTACTTTTAAACCAAACGTAATGCGTTAGTGTGCCGGATTAACTGGGCGTCTCCATCAACAACATTTATTGTTTGTTTTTTTGATTGCTTTACTGGTTTAGCCCTGTTAATTCTTCATTATTCATTGCGCGCAAAACTGAGGGCAGTCTTCTAACCCATTCTGTGTTGCGAGAATTGTCAACCAGCTCTCTGTGATACTGGTAGGAAAAAAGTCTTTCAGATAACTGTTTGTTAAAGTTTCCAACTAAAGCCTGCGATCTGTGAACTCCTGGGATGCCTCTTTTAATGGTAACTCTATGTTTTAACAATAATTGATTCACTCGGCCTTTAAATTCTTTTCCATCATCGACTTGAATCATGCGAGGATAAGTTAGCGGGCCTCGTTGGTATATCAGTTGTATGGCAACAGCAACAGCAGAACACTCTTTTGTGTTAATGGTTCCGCATTTTTGTATCTTGAAGCTATGTCAATGACTGTGAGTGTGTACTTAAATCTTTTTCGTCTAATCGTATCATGGGGTAAATATAGAAGATCCATTTGATGGGTGTCGTTCGGTATTGTATTCACAAAGTGCGGTCTCTGTATTCGTCTAGGTGCAGGTAAATAAATTTGCCAAATCGCTTGTTTAGATAACCATTCCTTTGCTGTTTGTTTGCTGACTCCCGCTGCTTGGCTTAGCTTTTTTATTGCCGTGATTCCCTTCCAATATCCTTTTGGCGAATAATAGATTTTGTTCATTTTTATTCAGCCAATATTATGTGCAACAAAATACACAACGGTCATTCCAAAGACGATAAACACGATTTCTTGCATCTTTTGTTTTTCTGATGGTTGATAAAAGTCACTGAATTTTGGTGGGGGCAATGTCTCAATTGGTTTGCCTGTTACAAGATAATATTCTTTTATTGCTTGATCAACATCTTTAAATGTGTAAGCTGCATGTCCCTGTTTTTTCAGTTTGTCGTTAATAAAATCTAACTGCTCAATTCTCTGCTTTTCATAGTTATCTTGTGTTGCGGCTAGTTGCTCCATAGCTTTGTTATGTCTTTTTCTCTCGCTGTCATCCCGCAGTTTACTAAATGCGTAATTACTTCTGCTAAAAGCAAGCGCATTAACCACAGCGCCGCCTATCATCATTACGAATGAAGCCATTTTTATAAATGTATTTTTTTTAATTTTACATATTTATACTGTCTGGAATTATTCTTGCTTAACTAAAAAATCTTTTCGTAGCAAACGAAGCTGTAATGATAGCAATTAGCTTTGCTGAATCCTTAAAGTCTAGCTTGCCAGATCAGCCGGTTTTTTTTTAACAGGCTTTTACCAAGCATTGTGTATCCTATACTTAGGCCTCCAATAACCGCAGAATGGTATACAAGATTGGTAACAGTCTTTTCGGCGCTCATTTTTAAAAACAAAATAATAATTATATTTAGTAATAAAACATGAACACCGATGATCTGATAAACCTTCCTGAACTTATGATTACAAATGACCAGGTATTCTTTGGCAGCATGTGGGAAAAGAAAACAGTTCCTCGGAAATGAATTCAGCATAGAACGATTCAACAAATGTCGCCACAAGACATTGTAAAGTATCATAACAGGTATGAAGCGCAACTAGGATCAAGAATGGTAAAAATGTCGGGCAAACGGTTCTTACCCAGACAACAAGCCAAGCTAGAATCAATCTTGGCATAAGCTAGGCAACTGGCTAGGGACTAGCTTGGATAACCAGCTGGGGACAGTCTAGAAGTGCTCATAGGCCCAACCTTGGTTCTAGCTTGGCACCCTAGCTAGTTCTACATGGGCCCAACCTTGGTTCTAGCTTGGCACCCTAGCTAGTTCTACATGGGCCCAACCTTGGTTCTAGCTTGGCACCCAAGCAAGTTCTACATGGGCCCTCCTGGCTTCTGGCATGGCTCACCTAGCTATGTTCTACATGGGACCAGCCTTTGGTTCTAGTCGGCACCCTTGCTAGTTCTACTATGGGGCCCAACCTTGGTTCTTGCTTGGCATCTTGCTAGTTGATACATGGGCCGAGTCTTCGGGTCGTGCTTGTGTTTCTGTGTGTTTCTGACTCATTGAGACTAAATAATTATACCTTAGAGAAATTTTTCGGCCAGCTTCTGCTGGTCTTCATCAAGCCCAACTGACTGGTTAGTTGTGGTGGGTGTTGGCTGTCATGTTTCAGTTTTCTTCTGTGGATCCATGTGAACAGTTAGTGCATACATTCACAGTTCATTAAACATGCTGTCGTTTGTTCTTGTGTCTGTCAGTTGACTCTGGGAAGTGTCTGTAGAAATAGAACCACTTTTCTGCTGCATTGATTTTTTGTTCTTATCCTTTCACAGTGTCCAGGCTTCACAGCCATTACTGTTGTCCGCCATGAATTTGTACTTGCTGCACGCACATGCGACACACAACAAACACCAGTTATAATGGAACAATTATGTAATTTTATGAAATTTATCGTCTAGACTTCTATTATATCCCATAGCCACTAGGGACATTGCTTTTGCTGGCACATAAATCACAAATGCAAAACATTTCATATTGATACAGACCTGCCCAACACCCTAAGAGACCGTGTGTATGAATTGAAGCTCAGTGAGCAGAAATGTGTAATTTGAGAGAGAGATAAGAGTAAGCAGTGCGACACTTACTTTTTTTAAACAAAATTAATGCGTTGAAATTGTTTTGCACAATTTGGTGAACTTTACTTTTACTTCAAAAACATGATTTTCTTTTTAGTGTCACAGAAATCTTTACAATTATGAAAATGTAGAATACACTGGAAACGCACACAAATCCCAACTCCTAAATGTATATAACACTGGAATTTCTGTACACCAACACTATCTGATGCCCACCGTTCAATCCACCATGGGAAATTGTGAAGTCTGAATCACAAGTTGTACACAGTAACACAATTTTCAGTTTTAGCCGAAGGTCGTATGAAGAGGAACTTTTCCCGACTATTCTTTCGAAACTTTGACCAAGTTTTTCTTTTTCGCTTCCTTGTCCCAGAGATTTTGCTCCACGTTTTGACATTTTCGTAGCTAAATACTTCAAGGTGGACGCACCAACTTCGCTGTATGGTAACGATGGTGAATCAAACTGCGGCGTGTCCGGAAACGCTTCTTGAAGATTACTGGTTATATGCTCGGCGCCATGTGTGTCTGTACATAAGCCAATTTTTTTGTGTTTTTTTTTACTGTGTTTTAAACTTTCAATGCGTAATTTTTTGGCTAATGCGTAGAATTATCACTTGGGCATAATAAATTACATTTGGAAAATGCGTAATGGTTGGCTGAGGTCTGTTTAATATAGATCAATCTGGTGGCGTAAATGCCTCTAAACAAAATCACAGAACCTTTTCCAATGTGGTTTATAGTACATGTACTAATTGAGTAATTTATACATACAATCCTTACCCGAAACATTTTAACCCCACCCTTCACCAAAACAACCACACACACACACACACACACACACACAAACACACACACTCACACACACAAACCACACACACACACCCCAATGTTGTGGGACACCTCGCTCCCAATCCCACATCTTGCAATTGTAACTGAGTCATTCAGTATCACACATGTTTCTGTGTTGGCCTCTGCCGCATTGTCCACAACACCACCACCTTTTTCTGTTTTACTTCTGCCACCGGGCACACGGCCTCTATGTGGCCAGTCAATATCTTTGTAGTTTTCATTTGCTGGCATGGTCTTCTCATCTCATGCCGCTCCTGACAGCAACCTGACAAAAATCAAGAAATGGTGAGTGGTATTTAAATTTTAAAATAAGAAATAAAGATGGGCAACTCATTCAGATGTTGGTCTCTAGTCAAGTCCGTTCCGATGTTTTAGAACTAATTTTTAACTAGTGACCTTGACTACATAAATTTCTTTGACACAGGAGGCATAGCCATGTCCAGTGCATACTCACACCAAATTGGTGAAAATCCGCCCCATATTGTTTTTGCCCGTGAGCATTCAAAAATGAGAACAGGGACGGGCAAAGACCATACTAGGTTGCTCCTTTCTGTGACCTGGATTTTAGACTAGCAAATCTATAACATGAGATGTTTTCCATTTGTATAGAGCATGTTTCGGCCAATGTTTATGTAAAATCCCATTCTTCGTGTCGTAAATAGCGCGCCCAATGGCTCTAGTGCGGATGTGCCCTGAATGGACTTCATTTTTTGTGTTCTTTAATGTGTATATTGACAAAAACAGCTATCTGTGTCTTACAGTGCTTTGTTCTCTCATAGTTCCATTACCTCCCTGACAACCTTATTGTTTAAGCTGGGGCAACCTTACAGTGCTACGAATAAATTACAGTAAAAACTGTGGAGGTGTTGCTCTATTAATTTTGTTTTGCAAATTACAGCAATTACTTTAATTTTTTTTTACAGAGATTAAAGAAGTGTGTGAAGTGGAATAAGAATATTGCCAGACTACTTTTTTTTTATTGAGCACACTCTCAAGTTTGTAATAATATCTTCAAATACAAACAACCAATCAGAAGGTAAAGGGTTGGGATTTGCCCAACCTTTGAGACAGAGAGTTTGTAGTGGTTAACCCCTTAAACACAGAAATTGAATTTAGGAAAGTGAGGGGGTTTGTTACGCCAAGGGACATTGCCAACAAAGCAATGGACAAGACACAATGCATTTTCGACCTCTTGGGTATTGTTAGGCAAAAAACGGATCACATTTAACATTTAGGACAGTACAAACAAAGAATGAAGAGTGAATTATCTGTTTGTCCGTGAGGTAGGAGAATAGCGCAGACGGAAATGACTGAGGGGATTCATGGGAGAGGAAAATAGGAGGGAGTGAGTGGGGGGAAGGAAAAACTGAAAATGCCATGTCAACTTACTGAGAGCACATGTTGGACCTGCTGAGCTGACTGAAGGTGGCTTGTTCTGCCCTGCTCTGTTTGTCCTGATCAGGACGTGTGCAGCATAGACCCAGCTGCATGCAGACTGTGTCGGTAGGTGATGCTCTTAAGTTGTTAGAGGTAAAGCTCCTTAAAAAATTGCAATAATTTATTCATGCAACCAACTTCAATAACATAGTGAAATGTGATCTGCGTCCTATGATGAAAGTTGGCGAGGAATGCCAGCCCAAAATCATTTCATAAAATGAATGCAATGTACCATCAAATTTTCAGCTTAGTTATAGGCAGTGTTGTAAATATATGCTTAGCTCGTTAGTCATCAAACTTTATCTGATGAAAGCAGTGCATATAAAGCACCCATTCTTTCTTTGTCCACTGGATAATGTCCTTGTTGTGAAACATGTTTTCTTTCATGATGATGGTGCAACGCTGTATGTGTGGGGGGGGGGGGGGGGGGGGGGGTGGGGAGGAGAGGGGGGGTTGTAGGATAAAACTGTGACTCTGTTTGCAAACTGAATATAATGGCTTGTTTTATTTTGGAGGAAAATTATTGAACAGTGAGTATAAGCACATCCCCCCCCCCACACAAACGTTTGTAACAATTACTTCTTTTCTATTTACAGTTGTACAAATGTGGGTGTTCAATTAATCTTAAGTATTGCAGTTATAACGCCAGATCTGGGCACTTGAAAACACATTAGCCTCTAATTATTCTTGAGGACAAAGCTAATTTCTGCTTTGCTTTTCAGTTAAGAAATTTTGTTTAATTCAAATTTTAAGTGCATGCTACATAAGTCGATACCTAATGAGCATTACTTGCTCTTTTTTTTCTACTTAAACTCTAAACACTGGTGATGCCAGTATTTCCTTCAGCTCATAGCCTGACATTTAAAGCTATCAGGCGAATTGAGTATTCCCTAACTTCAACAATCCAGAAAATTAATACGATTTCATGTAAATAACTACTATTCCACTGAATATCCCTACTTCACTATGTGATGTAAAATTAAACATGACTGTTGAAATTAAAGGTATAGGCAACATTACAGCTGTCGCTGGACAGCCTTGTCAGCTGCAAGCTGCTGGTTCAAGCGCTCGGTTCCTCTCTGGATGATAAACGAAGCTGAAAGCCTTGTGGCATTCTCAGGTTCTCGATAGACCTCGCTTCTCTCCTGTTCACTCCTTCCTTTCGTCTGTCGTGGGGCCTGCACTCTTTTTTCAATCTTCAATTTCTCTTCTCATTGCCCCTTTGTTGCAGGAGAGCCTCAATTATATGGTCTCATATTTGCTGTGGTGGATTGACTGTGAAAAAACACACAGATGCAAAATAAATAAAGAGAAATGTGGGGCAACAAAAAATCTCTTCCAATGGAAACAGGCATGGTAAATTAAAACCTCTGGAAAGAGCTTTCAAAGGAGTATCCTCTGAAATTACATTTTTCCATATAACAAATCTGCACTGGTTTCAATGACTTTTCTCTGAAAATGGAATACGAAACCTCTGAAGTCAGATTTCCTCCAAGACTGTATAATCAGAAGAGCCAACTTGTTTCCCATGGTTGTTTACACATTCATAAGCGGTATGTTATTTTTTTTTTTTTTTTGAAGAGGCAGTTGTCTCTCATTGACAATTTGCCTTTGACCTTTGTTATTTCCCTGTTTAATTCGTGGTCCATTAGACCTTGGTTTGTGCATTGCTTCCATCAATTATGCCAATATCAAAAGCTTTTCCTCAGAACATTTTAACTTTTCCTGGCAAATTCATGAAAATCCGTTCATAACTGCTCCAGATAAACAGACAAACAGATGGATGGATTAAAAGAAATAAACAAGAAGTTAAGGGTTTGGCTTAACAATACCACAAAATACATAAGGGCCTAAAGTTTTACATGGACATTTTTTAATGTTTAAACTAGATATGATATTCTATCTAAATGCTGGAAAGGACTTATATATATTCTGTCTTCTTTGGGGACAGGGAAGGAGAACTTTAACAACAAGTAGTAGCGAGATATTGGCATCCCAACAGGCATTGGTGGCATTCGTCTCTCCGTAGGAGACGGAGGACAGAGTAGCTGGCGGAAGGCACCAGGTTTTGGTCCGTGATGGTGGTGGTGGTTCCTTTTAATGAATGAGACCGCTTTGGTGGTGGTACGTGTGGTGGTGGTAGAGGCCGGTGGTGAGGATGGATGTTTCTCGGGTGGCGCTTTCAATGGTGGGTGGCGTGACTGCTCTTGGTGGTGCAAGGTGGTGCTGGGGAAGGAGAATATTATCCTGAAGATGGGCTTCTGGGTGAGGGAGATGAACGACCCCTGTGGACATTTCAAGTTTGGTACTACATACATTGTATGTTTTATATTTACTATCAAGACAAACTACCACAGTTGTTTTTTTTCTCTTTTCTATAAACATTCTATAATGAACATGCCAGTGTTTTAATACTATGGATGAGAGTTTAACCAAAAACTTGGCACTTTATTTTTTGCAAATCTCTATATATTCGACTGACACTAAAAGGTCATTTTGCGTGGTGATTGTTATTTACTCCATGACTATTTGAACAAGACTTTTCAATACATTTGAAGCTCTTTTCTATTTCTTGAATTTCAACTCTAGTTTGTTGTAAACAATGTACACAATCATGGATATGAAAGGCTATGGCATTAGTTTACAAACCTAATAGAAACTCAATGAGAGATCTATTTTCGGTAATTTCTTCACAAAAAAAAGTATGCATTAATTTGGCCATAAAAGTTACAAGTAAGCATGTAAATTCTATAGACGCATAAGAAGATCAATTTGCTGTAATTACTTCACAAAAAAAATATATGCATAATATGGGCCATAAAAGTTACGAGTAAGCATGACATTCTATAGAGCATGAAAAGCATCAAAAAACTACGTAATTTCTTCCAAATATCAAAAATATGGCATTATATGGCCTTAAAAGTTTTTCGAGTAAGCATGTATTTATAGACGATAGAAGATCAAAAACTATGGATAATTTCTTCACAAAAAAGTATGCATAATATGGCATTAAAAGTTACAAGTAAGCATATGTAATTCATACAGACGATAAGAAGATAAAAAACTTCGGTAATTTATTCACAAAATAAGTATGATATAACATACATTTGGCCATAATAGTACGAGGTTAGCATGTAATTCTATTGAGCAAAGAAGATCAAAACTACGGTATTATCTTCACAAAAAGTATGCATTATATGGCCATAAAAGTTACGGAGTTAAGATGTACATTCTTTAGACTGCATAGAAGATCAAAACTACGGTAATTTCTTCTCAAAAAAAAGTATGCCATAAGATGGCCATAGAAAGCTACATAGGTATGCATGTACACAGATTACATATACTTAACACGGAGATGTCGTTTCCGCTTTGAGAGGTTCTGCTCATTGTCTGAGTGATCTGTGGTATCAACGTTAGTTTTCTCTAATTACTGTGTCTCCCACTGCTCATAATCTGCTGCTATTTTCTGTACATAAAATGATAAATTTTTTAAAAATATAGTACATGTACTAAAAAGATTTTAAATAATTTCAATAAAATAAAATAAGAAAGAAACAATAGCAAATAAATAGATTATAAAAAAGAAACCATCTACAGTAAGTTAAAAATGTACTAATTACACAAAATAATCTGCAAACTTTGATCAATGAAAATGGCAAAATGAGTCTCGCTTCTCACAACACAAGCTGACGCCATTAATCGGTTTAGTGTGTTTTATTTGTGGGTATTTGCTAATTTATCATTATCAGTGTTAGCACAACTTACAAGTCAACAAATTAGATGAAAGTGCCAGGTATGTAATCATGTTGCTTCTAAGCCAACCAATTCACACTTGCAGTACATTATATTAAGATTTAGTTTCAATATGGAGTGACTGCGGGCGAAGGAAACGAAGCTAAATTTAGAAAGAGAGGGGGTTAGTTACCGCCAAGGACATTGACAAAGCAAAGGACAGACACAATGCATTTTTGCCTCTTGGGTCTTCTTCAGGCAAAAAACAGATCACATTTAACATTTTAGGACAGTACAAACCCCCTCCCCCCCCCCCACAGAGTGACTTATAGGTTATTGTTGTCTATGTGGTAGGACTGAATGGCTGCCAGACAGAAACGACAGAGGGATTATGGAGAGGAAAGGAGAGGGGGGGGGGAGGGGGGGGGAGAGGGAAGGGGGGAGTGAGGACGATGGGTTATGTAGCTAGTTAGTTCAGTGGGGTGGTGTTGATTAATGTGACGTTTGTTGGTTAGGGTGGATTGATATATGCCTAAGCGGGAGGTGGGGGGGGGGAAGGGGATTTATATTACACACACACACACACTCACACACACACACACACACACAACACACACACTTATATATATATATTATTGTATATATATTTATATATATATATATATATATTTATATATATATTTTTTTTTATATATATAATATATTTATATAGTAAAAACATAGGATTAAAAGAGTGCTAAAATTAGTATCTTTTAATACTTGTTTTTACTAATGTGGCTACCCAAGGGTTGAGCACTGATATAAAATAGTTTAGTGCATTTTAAATTATACTGTTCATATATATATATAATATATATATATATATATATATTTATATATTTATATATATAATTATATATTAAGAATTATATTATATGTAACATATATAGGAGGTATAGTTATTATAATAATGATAGTGGTAGTAATTATAATAAATAAGTAGGGATGAATAATAATGAAAGTAGCTGTAATTCCCCCCCCCAAAAAAAAAAAAATTTAAGTGAATAAAATAGGACAAATGATTTTCGCTGGGTGAGGATGGAGGTGGTAGTTGTTATTTCTGGGTAGTTGTTGAAAGGTGTGTGGGGTAATGTTAATAAGGGAGGGAAGGGGATGGAAGAGTAATGGGTTATATTGTATAATTGGGAGGGGGGACCAGAGTAAAAAAGGGGGGTGGGTTAGGAGGAGTGTAATGGTGTGTGGGGGAGGGGGGGGAGCAAGAGCAAGGAGAACTTCATTTCTCTTCCATCCTTGAGGTGGGAGGTGGGGGGTGGGGGAAGGGAGGCTGGGAGTTCATTCAAATAGTGTTGTTGAAAAAGTAAAAACTATGCGTGGGTTGATGTTCATTGTAACCTGGTGAAATATGTGTTGGCATTAATATGCTGATGTTGGTTGAGAAATGAGAGCAATGTTGAATTTGAAAACCTGGGTATTATGTGTTACACACACACACACACACAACACACAACACACACAACACACACCACACACACACATCACTCACACACTCCACACTCACACTCATGTAAACAGTTCTGGGTGAGTTATGATCATACTGAGACTTAACTGTGGAAAGTTTCACACACATAGTCACACACACACACAAAAGTACACACACTCACACACACACACACACACAACACATCACACACACACACACACTCTACCTCTTATATTTAATTATATATTTATATTATATATATTTATATATATAATAATTATATATTTATTTATATATTTTATATATACCACTCCACCACACTCATTTTAAAAAACAATCATTAATCAGTCACTGATGGGTGATGATATGTGTGGATCAACAGTTAACTATAGGAAGGTCTTCTTCTCTGTTCACTTAGGCAGGATTCCTGGAGGTACTGGCACATTGGCTGCTGTATGGTGATGGGCCCTCACGTGGTCAGGAAGGTTTTGCACTCACCAGTGATGTTGGCTGGGCTTAGGTTTCTAATTTTAGTGTTGTTGGGAATGTTCGCTGTCATTTGGGGGGGGGGCATTGCAATGGATAAATTGAAGACTCGCCAGTGTGGATTTTGTGGAATATTGATCGTTGCGCTCCCCCCCCCCACCCCCCCCCCCCCCCCCCCCCCCCCCAATTGTTTTTTTTCTCTTTTTTTTTAAACGCAACTGGCCATTATCATGCAATGCTATCATTCTATTTCACTTATGGCAATTGATCATCATCCTTTATCACCCCCCCCCCCCCCCCCCCCCCCCCCCCCCCCCCCCCCCCCCCCCCCCCCTGTTTGTCCCACTTAAGACAATGTCCATTCCTCATCCTTGAACTTTCGATTTTATTTCTTTTTTTCTTTTCTTTTTTTCACCACCCAACCGGCTTTACTACATCAATTGCACCACTCATTATTCACTGAGACCAATGGTCACCACCCTGTAGTACTTGTGATTCATCTCAGTCGATCAAAATCCAATCGAGTTCATTGATCATTTTCCTTTATTTCACCACTGGCATTATCATCATGGGCAATACCACTACCTACTCCTTTTACATAAAATGACCATCATCCTAATACCCATGTGGATCATACCTACACCTTGCCATGATCTTATATTCCACCCATCTTTGAATACTTCCCTTAATCCCACCGTCATTTTCACCTATGCACAACATTATCGCACTTATAATAAATAACACAATTATCAGCTTTCATGTATGTTTATCTCAAATGATACATGATTCATCACCCATCAGTATCATTACCTACCCCCCGCCTCCTCTTTCTCAACCTGCATTATTATACTTAATGCCACCTTTCCCCACTTACCACATTGACCATCATCTACAGTTATATTGATCTCACCCATGCCAATAAGCATACCCACTGGTCATTGATATTTCCCTTACCCCCTATTTGCACCATTGCACATCCACCACTACATTGTCCACTTTATATAACAATAATCATCTTCCTCTGGTACTACTAGTCTATAATGATTACCATTTATCAGTCACTGAAAATACTCCCATACAGTGAAACCTTCATACTGCACTATATATTGGAAATGAAAGAAGCTGACCAATTGGACAAAGGAAGGACAGCAAGCCCAAATGGAAAAAGGTAGCCTCCTTGGAATTAAATCAAAAGTATTTCCAAGGAGTCAAATAGAAGTTGACTTGAGCAGCACCCAGACTTCATACAAGAGGGATGCATTATACCGGATTGCCCAGGATCAGACCAAGTGAACATTGTGAGATGAGGATAGGGCTTCTCCTGACTTTAACTCACAGGTCACTATATTCCACACCTGTGTAGTCTTCTAATTATCAATGCAGTACTGCCCAGAGGTCAGCGGAACATTTCACCAGCTTAAACCAAAACCAGACACCTAGCCTGCAATCTCAACTAATCGAGTGCATAACCTTTCTGACCACTGGAGGGTCTTCACCATACAGTAGGCCTTCTGTCAATACCTCCTGGATTCCTACATAAGTAAAGGATGAAGAAGTACCCATCATTGTGAGACTAGAGAACACGGGCACTCCAGAACTGTGACATCACTTTTCCACATTATTCCTCACTGGCGAGTCTTCAATTTATCCATGCAGCCCCAGTGACTGCGGAAACATTCCCAACAAACCTAAAAGTAGAAACCTAGCACTGCAACTCACCGGTGATGTGCAAAACTTTATGACCACTGGAGGGCCTTCACCTTACTGCAGCATTGGCCAGCACCTCCAGGAGGATTCATGCTAATGTGAACAGAGAAGAAGACCATTCCTTTTGTACTGTTGATTCACTTGAGTCATCACCCATCAGTGACTGATAATGTTTTTTTTAAATGTGTTGTGTGTGTGCTGTGTTTATGGTGTGAAATCCTTCCACAGTTATTATCATTTGATCATAACTACCAGGAATACTGTTACTTGTGTCCCCCCCCCTTTTTGTTTCTTCTTTGTGTGTGTGTGTGTGTGTGTGTGTGTGTGTGCTGGTGTGTCGTGTGTGTGTGTTGTGTGTGTTGTGTGTGGTGAGTGTGTGTGTGTGTGTTGTGTGTGTTGTGTGTGTGTAACACATGATACCCTTTTGGTCATTGGTCAGTGCTATCTTTTTCAACCAACATAGCATATTAATGCAACACACTATTGCAACCTGTTACCAATGCTACATCTTCCCACCGCGTTGTTTACTTTTTCAACAAACACTATTTGTATTTGTTCATGAACCTCTCCAACCTCTCACACCCACCCACTACCTCAGATGGATGGAGAGATATGAGCTTCTTCCTTTCTTGCCCCCCCCCCCTCCCCTTCCATATAAACAACATTACCCCCTGAAGAGGAACTCTCAATGCAGCTGTCTGTCAAGTCCAGGGCGTGTGTGACATATGTTGTGAAGGTAGAAAGTGTTGTAAAAGAGCACATTCATAGCTGAATGGAGGAATGCATAATTCAAGTACACCGATGTGGAGGAAAACTTCTATAAAACCTACTCGGAAAATCTACATCTGATGAAAACATAATGCTTGCTTGTCGGGCTGCTGAAACAAGTGCGATGACATTCAGTCATAGCAAGAACTTCTGCAAATGAGAGAAAGAATCTGGATAAAAGGTCTAAAGATTATTTAGTCGTTTTATACTAATATTTGGAAGCCTTTTCATTGACAAATCTAAAGTTACTTAGAATTATTTGTTGTTTTTTAAGCATTTAATCTTACCTTGGCAGGAGGCTGATACGTGATCCCAGGGGACTATGAATCCTCTCAAGAGTCATGTCAGTTACCATTCACTTGTCATGTCAGTTTACCAGAAGTGCATCTATTGATGATCAGATTATTTATTGTTCTATTCAAGACAACTATAAATGCTTGAAGTTTGTTCAGTTCACGTGTTTATAACTAAATTTGAATACTCTGAAGCTTTCCAATTCAGAAAGTTTGTAATGTTTGACAAACTAAGTGAATTTTTTGATTTTGTGAGGGAGTCATGTCAGTTTAACAAAACAGGCTGGACCAAGCTAGCATCCTGTTAGATAGAATTTTCCTTGTGTTCTTTGGGGAAAAAAAAATATAATTAAGAAGGATAAATAAGTAGATGAGTTTAGAATGGAAGAAACTGTAATTTAAAAAAAAGAAAAGAAACAAAAAAGTTTGGTGATTAAAATAAAAGATTCGCTGGTGATGAAAGTGGTGGTAGTTTTTATGAGTGGGTAGTTGTGAAAAAGGTGTGTGGGTATTGTTAATAAGGGGTGGAAGGGGAGGGAAGATAAATGGGTGTTAAGGTTTAATTGGGGGTGGGGGGAGAAAACAGAAGGGGGTAGGGTGGTGGGGAGGGTAATAATAAAAAAAAACTAATTTGTGTGTGTGTGGGGGGGCGGGGGGGGGGGGGAGGAGGGAGAGATGGGGGCATGAGAGGTGAGTCATTTCTCTTCTTCCTCTAATGGGGTGGGGGGTGGGGGGTGGGGAGGTTGGTAGGTTCATTTTAAATAGTGTTGTTTTAATAAAAGTAACAATGTTGTGGGTTGATGTTCATTGTAAACAGGTGAAATAATGTGTTGGCAATCAATATGCTGATGGTTGTTGAGAGAAATTAGCAGTGATCAATTGATAATAGGGTATCATGTGTTGCAACACACACACACACACACACACACACTACACACAGACACCACAACACACACTATCACACACAATGGGTAGGGGGGGGGGGGAACCACATGTTTACATTGGTATGGGGTGTGTTAGGATTATTTGATTTATATTTTTTATTATACCTCTCATTCACAAAAATAGGGTTTTTATAAATACTTTATTCTATCAGTCACTGTTGGGGTGTTGTCATGTGAGAGCATCGGTTGTGTAGAAAGAGATTCTGTCTCGGTTTCCCTATTAGGCTGGAATCCGGGAGGTACTGGTCAAAGACTTGTGTATGGTGAAGGCCTCCAGTGGTCAATATAGTTTTGCCACTCATTGGGGTGTTGGCAGGCCCAGGTTTTCTACTTTTGGTCTTGTTGGGACTGTTCTGCGTCTTTGCGGTGTTTATTTAAGTCTAGTATTAATGGCGTGAGGAAATATTCAATATTTTATGCACATTTCTTAGCTGCTGACATTGGGGGGGCTTTGTGGGTTATTGAACAGCAGAGGATGTCCACTCAGACAGTTCCAACAACACCAAAAGTAGAAACCTGGCTGCAACACCCCGATGAGTGCAAAATTCTTTTTGACACTGCAGGGGCTTCACCAATACTGAAGCCTTTGCAGTACCTCACAGGATCCTGGCCTAAGCCTAAAGAGAACCCGAGAAGAATCTCTTTCTACATGTTGTGGCACTTGTTTCCCCCACTAGTAACTGTTCAGGGAAATTTCAATGAGACTTACTGAGCTTTTCGAGGATCCTGGAGTGCTGTGAGATGACCAGGAGGCATCTGGGGAAAATCATTTTCCTTACAAGTGGCAGATGATCCGTTGCTGGGGGCCGCTCATTGGTGCCACTGACATCAGTGCACGATCGATTACAGAGGGTGGGTGTCCCCTCTCCATTTCCCACTCCCCATGTGATAAAATGATCTTCAGATATTTACATCTGATTCTGAACAGGAGTCCGAACACAAAGTACTACGATAGAAGTGGGGCTTGTCGATCAGAATCATGATCATAAACAAGAAGATAAGTTCTGCGCTTTGTTTGATGCTAGACCTTTCATCAAAGTATTGCAGCCTGGCAACAAGCTTTTAATGTTTCTGAATCTAAATTTTCGTATACGTCTGTTTTCAGACCGTGTATGAAGACATGCCTTTGAAAAAGAAAAGAACAACTACTACCTTTTTATACGGATGGAGGATAAGTCAACAAGCCCACTGTAACAGAAATTGCAAGACACCGGACGAAGGGAAGAACGCGAACGGCACGAAATTCGGTTAATTAAAAAGTATCGACCACCACACAAAATTTGGATCGGAAAATCTCATGTCAATGTACAAAACAAAAAACAAAAAAAATGCCATAAAACAATCAAAAATTATTGTGCATCATTCTCGTTATTTTCTATCATTTCTAGTGATTACTAGTATATTGTAGAATGTTAAACAAAAGAAAAAGATAATGATTATAAAAAATACAATTGAGATTTGCGCTAAATATAGGCCCAGTTTGGGTTGGCCTGATGACTTCAGGTATCATGGGGATAAAGCGTGCGTTGCTAGGGTGGCAGGCTAGAGCGTGTCAGAGCTGCTGTGGTTCCCTAGGTTCAACGCTCTTTGTTGTGACTGGGTAGTATTTACCTAGAATATAAATAGGACCCTAGGATGCAGCACGTTGCTTGGGTGCAATCTAGTGCCTAGGTAGTACCTAGATGGGGTTCCTGAGCCTAGGATTATCTTCGACAAACAAGCTGGAGTAGCCCTGAGAATCCTAGGTGGAACCTGGACCTTGCTGTCGAGTGTCTTCAGGCCTATTCGTTTTGTGCAGTCGCAGTTCTCATGCATTTTTCCGACTTTGTTATTGAAGATCATGGCCTAAAATAGTACAGGAATTAGAGGGAATATACAGAAGACGTTTGCAGTGGTTTGGTATCATTGCCGTGTTTTGCATCTGGCTCTTGATGGAACTTTGATTTTCATCAACGCCACGTCTGCATCTACTCGCTGGTCTGTGTACATGGATTGATGGCAACGTGGATACTGTCGAGTGCGACATTTTGCCTTGCTTTGCATCCTCCCTGCAAATGATTTCGGATCACACCCCTTGGTCAATCATACTCTACTATGACCATCACCACAAAAAAATTTACTCTTTCTTTTTACTCTCGACATTTAAAGCTGCTTTTGAGGCTATGCGGTGATATTGAATCCAAATCCGGTCCAAACAGTATAGAAGTTCTGTCAGACGTCTTGAAGAAAAAGTGGATCAACAGGGACTACACGTATTGAGGTGAAACTAAACAGATTGATGATTCTATGGTTGTATGCACACTCATAGCAGAGAACTTGATAAAAAAATTTCAGTCACTGGAAACTTCTGTAGAAAAAATTGCAAATTGAAATGAGAAAGAAAGTGTCGTCTTAGAGGCAGCAAATCTGAGAAAATAATGAAGATTTAGATAGACTCGATGTGGAACCAAGAAAGATCTTGCATCAAGAGACTCGAGGTGGAGGCGGAGATGAGAGGACAGGAACGCTATTCAAGACGATCTAACTTGCTGTTTTATGGACTGAATGAAGAGGTTGGGCGAATCTTTCGTTAAGTGCGCTTCAAAATAGTGAAATCCTTCAACGTCTACTTTCCCAAAAGCAATGTCAGACACCAGACATTGAGCGTCAGAGCTCATCGCTTGGGTTCGTCAGTTCTCCAAAACGGCCGCCACGCCGATAATTGTCAAGTTCCTGAGGTTGGGGTGATGCAATGATTGTCATGAGGGACAGGGACAGTAAAGCCAGACTACCGGATGAATGATGGGATCCGTGTCGTCACAGAACTGGAACATGAAAGCGGAAGGGACACTATAGCGCATCACAGACACAGGAAAGAACGCCTTCTACGCAGGGGGTAGATTAATAGTGCAGGATTTCGCTGCCTCTACCCAAGAACAAGGTGTCCATTGAAGATTCCGTCGGTCTCACTCACTGGCTCTTTACTCAGAGAAAGCAGCAAGCAGTTCAGGAATACTATCAGAGTCCAGACTCCTTCAGGTGAGCAGACCAGTCAGATGCAGGTCCGGTAGCAGGGGTACCTGGAAAGCAGAGGGATCCTTAGACTTGATGCAGCTGAAGACCGATGAAACAGCTGTGTACCCCCGTCTAGCATGCCCAGTGTTATTGCCGCCAGGCCAGCCCAGAGCCTCAGCTACACCCGGGGCTTTGGACGAGGGTCTCCTCATCATGGGTTCTGAACCTACCTGTGGGGAAAAGGGTGAAGGTAAAGTGTTAGGGAAACAATGTCGGGTGGGAGGTGTGCGGGAAGGAAATGGAGGGAGAGGGGAAAGAGGTAGAGAGAAAACAACAGCAGAATTCTTCTCAAAAGTTCACCCGTAATGTCAAGGACACGCACACTGCGTTCACAACAGAGGCCACCCTGCCTCGAGGTTGGAAATGTTTGAAGATTCAAAGACAATGCCAAATGATAGGAATAAGGACCAGAATGTCTTGCACGTGCCGTGAAAATGACGGGCAGGCCATGGCCAGATAATTAACGGTTACTGTGCTGAGAAGGTAGGTAATGGATGCTACATTGTTAGTACTAATTTTGCTTATTAACCAGTTTGGTTTGTGTGGATGAATTGTGTGAATGATCAATGTGTGAATGATCACTTTTTTGTCGTTTATCACCTATAATGTTGTAGGTTTGTTAACAAAAGCAAAATGAGATAGATTTTTCTTCGTTTATGAGTAAATATGATTTGGTTTTTTTTTTGTAGAAAACTTTTATTGAATCCCAATTTCTGACACGTTTGTTCAATCCGCATTTCCCCTTTTGTAAATCCCCTGGTCGTCCAAAGTGTTCGGACAGTATCATGTCGCCTTTCCCCTGGTGTCAAAGTGTCGGACAGTATCATGGTCGACTTTCCCTGGTGTCAAAGTGTCGGTCAGTTATTCCATGGGGCCTTTCGGCCTTTCCACACGGGTGGCAAAGAATGTCGGACAGTTATCATGTCGCTTTCCCTGGTGTCAATGTGTCGGGACTGTATCCATGGTCGCCTTTTCCTGGTGTCAAAGTGATGGACAGTAGCCATGGTCTCGCCTTTTCCCCTGGGTGGGCAAAGTGTCGGACCAGTATCCTTGGTCGCCTTTTCCCCTGGTCAAATGTCGGACCAGAATCATGTTCGCCTTTAGGGTGGTGTTTATATTGTTTGTTCGTAAGAAAAACTAGGTCTGCACATAGAAACAAGTTCATGTAGAATATGACAATTGTAATTGTGTTTAGATTTCCTAAGTGACTTATTGGAACGCTAGCGATTGTGTTTTACTAGGAAGAGTGATGTACCTCAGAAAACTCTACTTATTATGAAGAAAACTGACATATATAATGGTATCTCTGCTAATTGAGGCACTCTACTAGATTTAATTAGATATTATTGGAGATATTGCCAAAATCTTATGTGGTGATTTTATTCTTGAACTGCGTTCCATGAACACTAGATTGATGACCGGGTCGATGAAATCTACGGAAATGAGGCATTGACCATTGAGGATAATCAATATTTGGACAATGAAACCAACAGATATTCCAATGACCAAGCTTTTAACGTATTTTGTGGAAATGACTCAAATTATGTGCAAGAATTTCAAATTAATAATTCTGATGTTTGGAACTTACATTTACAGGGGCGTTATACATATATCACAAACAGGTTTGCCCAGTGTTGTTGACTATTTTATTGTTTCACGTTGTTTAGTGTCAAAATGCCAAAAAAATGAATATTTTGCAATGACTGACTGAATCAAAACATTTGCCTGTAGACCTCTTCATGAATACTTATTGTGGGTGTTGCTTTCCAGTAAAATTTGGAATCAAAGTCCTTTTCATAAGAAAATATAAATGGGATGATGAAGAGAAAAAGATAGAGTTTATAAATAGAAGAAATCAAATATGTTAATGATTTATTAGATATAGCAGTCCAATTCACTTGATGTGGACATTAATGGAAGCATCCAATAAATTTAATGAATGTTTCAATTATGCGGGTGAGTGTATGAAAGATTAATCGTAATTATGAGGTGAAAGCAGCAAGCATGGTTCGATCATGGAATGCCTGACAACAAAGGAAATCGCTTAACTTAGGCACGATTTAAGGAAGATTTGTAACGCCGTTTTGAAGTAAAGATGATAAATAGTATTTGCACGCAGCCAAGATAAGATCTTGTCAACGACAGGACTAAGTTATTTCACAAAAAAAAGAAGAGAATCACAACGCTACTCAGAGGCACACCGGTTCATCTCCAATATGGCAGATTTGAGAAAATGCACTGAAGTTTTTTTAACAATGGCAGAAAGTCACACGAAGTACTTCTATAGTCACATAACTCCACAATGGTTCAAGTTCCAAGTTGTTAATGTTAAGTGCTGTTGCAGCATCAAATTAGTATTTAAACAGAAAACTTTTTAATAAACACAATTTACAAAAAATAGTCCATTCCTTGCTTGAAAATCTGCGGCGCAGGGCTCTTCATAATTGAAGCTAACCAGACTTCTAGTAGTAATCCTGGTTGTAGCGGCTTTGTCTGACGTTCCTAGCCTCTCCCCTCCCACATGGCAGAGCAGGCCATAAAATCAGTGTAATGAGGAGGGCAGACGTTTTCGTCTCTGCTGCCAGCATTATTTCACAGCAGGGAAGGTATCAGCCAAGTGTACAGAGGAGCATACCCCACCTTCCTTTCCTTAACTTATCCTTTTCTCAGCCAGTTGGTTAAAGCTGGATGTTCGCTGTTGGCTCCAAACACCTTAGGTATCTTGCTTGTGCCACAAGTGTTTTTTCGCTTTATCTCTGCTATTATGCAACATCACATCACCAGGTTGGGAGCTCTTGATGAAGACCATGAAAAGACACACCAATGCACCAAAAACCCAAACCAAATTTTGGAGGTAATCTGGTGGGGCTCTCCCCAATGTAAGCGACAAGGAACTCCTAAGACACAAGAAAAAGCACACAAAGAGAACAATTCATGCTAATCTGCCAAAACCAATCTCCACCGCACCGCGAATTTGGGTTACTAATCAGATCTTGTTCGACCCAAGGTCAATGGTTCAAAACTCAATTAGTAACAGGAAGAATGGTTTACAACCACTTCACAAGGAGTTTTTAATGATCCTGTCACTGTTTCTGTCGTTGAAAAAGAATTTGATGATGTTACATGTACAATGATAGAATTGTGATGAGTCTAAATAGTCACAATCGTACAGAAGAGGTCAAGGTCGCGATCAAAGCTTTTTAAAGAGGTAACAAAGGAGCAGGGACTGATGGTATAATAGGTGACTTTTTTAAGAAACAGTTCAGAACAATAATTCCATTTTTCGTTAAATTATTTAATTTTCTTTTTGATAATAGTCTCTTTCCTGATGAATGTGTTTGTACGATCATAATCATTGCATAAAAGGGAGATTTGAGTAACATGATACTATAGAGGCCATATCACTGTGAATATTGCTAGTTATAACTCTATGTTTTATTTTAAATAAACGAATTACAAAATGGATGAGGACAATGCTATCATTGGGAAGAACAAGCAGGATTCAGGGAAAATCATAGCATTTCGTTCACAGATTTACACTTTATCTTTGATCAAAAAAGTTATAAGGACAGAAAATTTGTATGTTGATTTTATTGATTCTGTCGCAAGGCCTTTCGATTCGGTCAGCTAGGGAACAACTGTGTACTATATTTGGATAAGTACGGTCTTTCCACGGGAAGATTCTTTATGCTTAAATAGTATGTACAATGTCGTAATGCCAAAGTTCGTTGCCCTGTGGGGAAGATTTGACGGACCCACTTCTTTCTGTGTCCCATAGTGGCTTAACAGAAAGGGGAGGTCTGCTCCCTGTTCTTTTCTCATCGTTATTAATGAGTTGACAAAGGACATTCTAAGATGTGGTAGGCATCAGTGGCGTTCAGTTATTCCTGATCTTATGAGTTGTTCATTCTTTTTATTTGTGATGTTGTCGTTTTGTTTTCTGATAGGGTTATAGGTCTTCAGAATCAGTGAGGTGTTATTAAAAACACGCGAACGACTGGATCTTATTGTCAACCTGGATAAATTCAAATGTAGTTGGTTTTAGTAATGGTGGTTATCTGTCATTCATCTGAAACAGTGATCTTTTGGAAAACACAAGAACTACAATTGCAAATATGTATAAATACATTGGAATTTACCTTTCTTACTAGGACTTCTTTTTCACATTATTCTCATATAAGACTAGCAGTTAGAGCAAGAAAGGGGTTGTAGCAGCATTATTAGAGTATTATGGTCTGTAGGTGAACATTCACCTGAAATATTTTTATATAACTGTTTGACTCCCAAATACAGCCAATACTTAATATGGATCTGAAATTTGGGGGTTAACTACTGATCAAGAACACATTGAAAAGGTTCATCTGTCGGCATTAAACAGTTTTATGGGTTTTAGGCCTAAATACCTAGAGTCAATTAATTTATGGGAAACAGTAGATATCCTAGATTTGTAAATCACGTATATTAGAGGCATACCAATTTTGGATTATGATTAGTTAACTTGGATCATATAGATACTCTAGAAAAGGCTTATGAGATGATATTATACTTACAATCGCAAAATTTATGTCACTTGGGCGTTTGTAGAGTTCAGAAATATTTTACTATCCGATTTGGTTTTGGGATTGTAGTGGGAAGCCCTAGGGTTGTGGGAAATGTTAATATTATTATTTCAGTATTCAACAAACAAATGGCTTAGGATTTCGTTAAGTCAGGAATGGCAGCTAGCACTGGGGAAACCATTGATTTCTTCCAATTTATTTGGAGTCTTAATGATACTATCTTGCACAAAATGTATTTACGTCAAATCAATGTATTTTTCGTTTGCAAAGAATGTCTCGCTAAATTCAGGATTGGTATGTCCCCCCTTAAACATTTAGTTATCTACAATTCAGAACGAATGTACTCAGTATTGAAAGGGATTGTCCTTTTTGTTCAACCATATGAAATGAAAACTCATTTTCTATTTGGTATGCCAAAATATAAGAACTTTGGAGATGATTACATTCCTGCCTAAGTATTCTAAAAATCATCCCTGTCCAAACTTACTTTACTGCTTTCATGTGAAAATCTTGTAAACAATTAATAAGTTGTCTATGTATATATGTAAGTCACTTAGTTTACGAAACATATGTTCAGTGATATGCGTATGAATGCATGTTGAATGCTCTGATTAATATGTACCGCTTCATTGTATGGGCCAGAGGCCTAAAATTAAAACATTTTGACTATTGACTTTGACTTTGGACTTTGGAACTTCTCTCTCTCTCTCTCTTCCCCGTCGAGTTTGTATCTGTGATGTCTGGTTTCTCTATGTCTCTTTATATTCTTTGGCAACTGTCTAATGTATTCCTACACTTGTTAACGTCTTGATCTGGTCTCTGTATGTCTGTACTGTTCTTGTCTTTGTCTGTCTTCGGTATGTCTGTCTGTTCTGTCTTGTCGTGTCTGTCTGTCTCTCTCTCTCTCTCTCTCTCTCTCTCTCTCTCATTCTCTCTCTTCTCTCTCTCTTTCTCCTCTCTCTTCTTCTCTTTCCCTCCCTCCCTCCCTTCCTCTCTCCTCTCTATCTCTCTCTCTCTCTTTCTCTTTCTCTCTCTTCTCTCTCCTCTCTCTCTCTCTCTCTCTGTCTCTGTAAGGTGGAGGATGTGTGCGGGAGATGTGAGGGCACAGGTGAGACGGCCTTTGTAACAAGACCATTGAAATACGTGATGGATGTACCATCCCTGTATGTCGTTCTTACGCTGTGATGTTTGGTTCAATTCTCAGCAATCACGCACGCACGCACGCAAACACGCACGCACGCGCTCGCGCGCACACTCATACCATAACAACACGCGCGCGCGCGCGCGCTCGGCGCAGACACAAGCTCGTGCGCATTACACACACACACACACACAACACCACACACACACACACACAAACACACACACACAACACACACACACACACACCACACACACACACACACACCTGTCTGTGCACAGGATGTGTGAAGGTGTCGTGTGCACATGTTGTTTGTGTATATCTACAGTCTTAAGATTGAACGTCAGTGGTATGGGGGTATTTGAGAGAAAAGTATAAAAATGATCGGATTGTGCGGCGCCTTTTTGTTGGATAGTGGCCTGAAAAATTTTATAATCACTTTTTATAATGCTCTACGCCTGCGGGGGGAGTCGCTATGGTCTGATTGTTTACTGCGATTTGAAAAACGATGCAGGCTGATGCATCGTTGAGGTATTTTTGTCAATAATGTTTAAACAGGAGAGGAGTGAAAATCTTTGGGAGAATTGAAGAAAACATTTTCTATTCCCCCTCCCCTGAAAAGAATAAGAACCAGTGTGGTTACACCTGTAACATTTCAGTTGTAAAGATTGTGGAAAAGAAAGGAAAACTAATATTTAAAGTTAAAAGTTTCAAGAAAGGTTACTGTTTACAATCTTCATGTTGAAGGTGGAGTCTCCTAAGTTATGCAGAATGACGTGGTTCGGTGTGTGACAGCTTGCCTGTCTCACGCTGGGCCAAGGGTGGCCTTGTTTGAAAGTGGCGGGAGGTGCCGGACCTGCCCCAGCTGGCGGGTGGCGGACTTTCCCTGCAGTTTCCTTCTTATAGAAGAGGGTTCTTGTTGATGAAAGGTTATAGAGAGGGTTCATGTTGATGAAGAATGACTCTGGCGTATTTTCCCATGTGGATGAAGAATGATCTGGCGCATTGCCCCCATGACGTATGTAATCTGTTTATATAACCAACTGGTGTGAATCGTGATTAGATAATGGTATATATTATAATGCGGTGATGATGGATAGTGACATAAACCCCAATGTTTTTGAAGTTTCAGTAGATGGGGAAACAGACCAGGTGTTCCTCTCCTTGGTGGAGAATGTGTGCTTGTGTTTTTGTCGTGTTGCCTCCCCGTTGGAGAGGTGTGGATAAGTTTAATTGAGAATTGCGAATTTGTATGTACTTAATTAAATTGTTTTCTCCCATAAGAGGAGGGGAAGAAAAAAACAACGTTTCGGTGTGTGTATTTATTTGACGCCGCCTTGGGTTGAAAGCCGTGGATTGCGCGGTTTGCGGAGTTTGCTTTGGCGTGGTTGCGTGCGTGTGTGGCACGGCTCCGGGACGCATCACACACACAACACACAACACACACACAAACAACACACCACACACAAACTCACACACACACACACACACACACACACACATACACACACAACACAAACACGAGCGCAATCGCCGTTCAACACATACATACAAACTCGCGCGCTGCGCGCGCACAGAGAGAGAGAGAGAGAGGAAGAGAGTTTCTGAGATTGAGAGGTGGAGCGAGAGACGAGGAGAGAGAGAGAGAGGAGAGAGAGCGAGAGAGAGAGTTTTTTCAAGCAATTCGACACACATACCAGTACGGACAAACAAAGAGTTACTACTTGAACAAGAACTAAAACATTATGTTACATCATTCTTTTACTTGGTTTTACGTAATTCCAAACAACGTCCATACTTTGTTTGAGAGTCTGACTGCTCGGACCCAAACTTGCACGACAAAAACGTCTATGCCTTCACTTCTAGCGTGGCATTCAGCGTGAGGATCAGTGGAAAAAAAAAAACAAAATAATCCCTGGTCAAGCAGAACCTCCGTAGGGGTATTGAATATTAGACTTCCAACAGGGCAGTCCTTCACATTACACAGTATTAGTCACCAAAACGGTAATACCAACCAACCCTTTTGTACAACCTGCACGTTTGATGAAACAGCGTGTTCAAATTGTTTTGCCCAATTCAGTAAGCGCAACGACAGTTGGAACACACACACAACACACACACACACACACACACACACAAACTCACACACACACATCACAAACAACACCACACACACCACGACGCACGCACATACAGCACGCTCGCACGCACGCACGCATTGCGACGGCGCACGCTCTCCAGCACATTTAGCGTCGGCTCGAATAAAAAATTTAGGCTTTCCAAGGGAGAGAAAAATTGTGAAAGAGTGCAGTCTACCTGGTTTGAGTATGGTGATGGGGGAACAGAAGAAAACCAAAGCTTTCTTCTCATAGAGCTGTCATCAGGCTTAGAGTTAGTGGGTGACGGAGACAGATCTTATATGAGGACTGACAATAAAAAGAAGATGGATATGAACAGAGCTCCCCGCGACCCCCCCCACAAAGGAAGTTAACGGGGTTCGAGCAGTGAGTAGGAATCATGAGCAACTTAAAGTAGACGCAAAAGAATGCCTGTTAAAAAAAAGAAGAAGAAGATGAAGACGCAAAAAAAAAGAAGAAGAAAAAGACAAAAAGAAACAAAAAAGGAGGGGGGGGGGGATTATTACAGAGGGGAAGTGGGTGCCTGAAACTCTCAGCTGTGTTCACTCTCTCTGGTGTTCAGGCGGCAGGGCGAGGGTCCCCAGTGTGCAATGATGGATGACTCCATAATAAAGAGGCGATAGAGTCCACTGGACCGGTTCGGCAGCAGCGCACTCTCGCATGGGTGAGTTGTGGTAGGGCTTTGAAATGTGAGATGCCTCTGGATCTTCATTACCCCTAGCCGATTGAGCGAAGGTGCTCAGAGAAACGATCATTCAGGCTGCGGTACGTCTCACCAGTGTAGGTCTTTGAACACAAGGTGCAAGTAATGACGTACACCAGGTCTGCAGATTGACAGTAGAGAATGTAAATATCTTCGTTCACGACCACCCATCTTATTTTGCACGAAAACCCCCCTTTTTACAAACAAATCGCGTCCTTCTCATGTCACTTTTGACCAAAATTAACACCTGTTTTACAACCAAAATTAACACGCAAAAACCGCAAAAAATCGACTTAATCGTTATTTCAAAGTGGGGCTTACGTGCAAGATAGATAGGGTGATCGTGAACAAACATATTTACATTCCCTCCATGGCATAAAAATTAAGGGTTTACAGTACGCTCTTCTACTTCCATGCACTATTAATAAATCAGAACAAACAACTAGTTTTCCATCTTGATTAGTTATTTTTAACATCCAATGAATTTATAGGCCCCTCAACTAATTCTTTAAATTGACTGTTTTCACCAAATGAGTTTAACTGATAATCGCAAAACCCCGCCTTAATTGATGGCAGTGCTCTTAGAACTGTAGATGGCTGACCATCAAACAAATTAGTATTTGTTTTTAATCATTTAAATGGACATACAACATGAGAAAATCAGAAGGTTTATTACCTTTAATTGCCAGATGTTTTCTCTTGTACTAACTTTATAAAGATCTGTCGCTACTGTGGAAGCCTAAGATTCGAGCAAGGCCTCTAGGAAAAGTGTACTCTCTTCTTTCTTCTTGTGGAAAATGCATAGTAATTCTGTGGTTTGCTTCGTTGATTGTTTAGCAATATGCCAAATTCGTTAAGTACTTCTTTAAAGAACAAAAGTTGTCATAACCTTCTGGTATTTGTATATGGCTTATTTGATTGCCCACCTCGTTACTAATATTAATCCAGTTATTTTGAGCCCCTTCAGATATGTTAAACCACTTAACTTTAAAACCAATTTCTTTAAGGGCAACCCTATAATCACCGCGCCTATTGTCAATTGGATACGTTAAGAACACACGTTTGTTTTGTTGGGTTATATAAATGTGCATCCTTTTATAACTATTTAAAAACTATTTAAAAATGGAACCTTTTAAATATAATGAAAGCGCCACTTACAATGTAGGAGCGTTTTATGACCCCAAGTCTTTGGACTTCAGCAATTTAACCATTGCAGTAGATGAATCATATGGCTTCCAAGTTAGACTTGTAAACCCACTAACTAAATATTTAAATCCGCCAATAAAGAGTGATTAGAGTTCCATCAGCATGGTCATTCAGCCCTATGGTTTTTTTCCAGAATCAGTTAAATTTTGCCATTTACTGCGCAACCACTGGCTGTGGGGTTTCATATATAAACCATTTAAACCATCCCAATCTTTTAGTAAGGTCAGTATATAACTTTCATGTTTATTACCAGTGCAGACGAATACTAACTGAACTACAAGTGCCCCTCCCCAGCGACAACGCGTTTAATCCATTTAACAGCCCAATGGACAATAATGCATATGAAAGAATCTGCAACGAATTTAACATTAATCCTTCAACTAACTTTAGACAAAAGTTAGACCGCAATCAGGGTTAGGCACATTGTATTTGTGGGGCGAACGTAGAGAATATAATTATGACTACTGGCCTGGCCACACCTCTTTTCAACCAAACAAACAAGTTCGATTGGGATCCATAGAACAAAAACATCCTAATGCTTGGGCAACTTAGATAAAGGTAAAGGTCTAACAATGCCAGGAGTGCAAAGACTTAATGACTCCATACGGACATACGTTTGGTGTCTATTAGGAGCACAAGCACAGACCAAGTCTAGCATAGTGGATCAATCTACAGGCTTTGACGCCAGAAAACAATTTCTAGCCAATTTAGAAGATGGTATTAACTCACCTGTTGATTTGCCTGCCAGCATACAAAGGTACCAAGACGTTCTTACACATGCTAGGTCAAAGGTTGACTTTGTTGTAGGCCATGGATTATACATGCTACCCTCTGACCTTAGACTACAGATTGGCATGATACAGAATTATAACAATGAAATCCTCATAGCTGGAGACGACCAAAACTTAGGGCACAATCAAGGCTTAAACACAAGGCCTGCTCCATCCATTTTAAAAAAGGTACCTAGCCCTGAAGAACCAGAAAGCGATCCACCACCAGTTATAAGCGCCCCACAACCAGAAAGCAGCCCACAACCAGAAAGCACGCCACCTGTTAATGTACCTCACCCTGACAGACACACTAGTGAAAAGACAGTCCTTGTATTTTTAACTTTTACTGGATTAGCCATACTTTATTTCACTAAAAATTAATCCAGCAGCCAGCACTCCCAACGTCCACAGATGGTCAGCCATATAACCAGCAACTTTATTTATAGTAGACAAAACCCAATTAACAACACTGCCAATTATGCCAGGCAGAGCATCAAGCGCTTTAGCAGCTAACTTCTTTAATAAGTTTGCTAGATGATGTAATTGTTTTCTAATCCAACTTTTACCAGGCTGGGGTGTCGGAGGCGCTACTGACCTGTTGGTGCACTGCCAGTTAAAGCATAAACGAGTGTAGAGATAGCAAACCCAACAGCTGTTAATATACTAACTATTGTAATCCCTTGTTCTCTGAACAGAATCCTTATTCTTTCTGCTAGTGTAGTGTTTTCATAAAGTATTTTGTTTATAGTTTCTCTGATTCTGCTTGTTTGCGCTGCTAGCTGCGCTCTGTTAGTAGACAGCGTTTCTAACCTAGCCGCCCTTTTTAACATTGAATCTTGTAATTTCTGCTGTATTCTATCCTTTTCTTCTCGCCCTAAATTGTTATCATCTGCATCAGCCAGCTTATTTTTTTCTTCTTCTATCTCTCTCTATCTCGCCAAGTTTTCCTAGATTGTGCGCTAGTTCCTCCCTTACAGTTGTAAGAGCAGCCTTAAGACCCTCAAGTTCACGCTTAAGCCTATCGTTATTACTCCTAAGAGCCTCAATTTCACGCTCAGTGGGTTCAGAGTTGTCAAGTGTTCTTAACTGTGTCTCCTCACTAAAATTCGTCTCAATTTCTGCTATTGCTTCATCTGTTCTTGGACCTAAATCCTGAAAAGAGGTCATTTCTATTTCAGATCGTGCTGGCAACCTTTGCGCCATGTTTTGTAAACGACTAACAGCCTCAGAGCTTAAATCTCCAATAAAGTTCAATTTCCTTTTGTCAGCAACAGGGAGTTTTCCAAGAATTGTGCTTGGTTTAAAAACTGGGTTGTGTCTGTTTTTTTTTAGTAAACCACACAAGGTCCCATTTACTGGTTCTATAATTCAAATGATTATCTTTATCTATCTCAAAATTGGAAACCCTAAGCGCTTCTGGTTGCTCTCGCCCATATACCTATATAATGATTCAATTCTATCTAGCAATTGTATTTGACGTAATCCTACTCATTGGCCTACTGCCGCTCCTTCAATTTCTTCATCTACTGAAGGCCCCAATTGTGTTTCATCTTCTTCTTCTTCAGAAGGATCAGGCACGTCATAATCTTCATCCATATTTTTTATTTATATTCTTTTTTTGTTTTATAAAAAATGAACCCATACGGTTGCGACCTCGATCCATACAGAAGAGAGAAGGAACCCCATGGCGTAAGAGGTATAAGGCAAACTGTAACTAGTGTAAATACTCCATCAACAATTGAGCCTGACCAACCGTTAATAGTAAGATTTCCTGATCTTGGCGCTAACGATGTTATAATGCCAAGCACTGTTAAACTAGCATTCAATATAGATATTAAATCAACAGACCCTAATGCGACTGTTGTTGCTAATTTGGGCAGGGCCATTGTTAAACATATGACAATTAAACTGGAGGGTAGAGAAGTTTTTTCACTAAGCAAAGCAGACATTTTGGCCCTCTATTCTGACCTATGGCTGCCTAAAAAAGAAAGAAAAGAGAAAGTTTATCAGGGAATACAAGGCCCAAACGGCTCAAGCACAGGCTTAAAGCGGAGGATGCAAAGGATGATGTCAAAGATGAGGCAGTAGCAGAAGCATTTGGCAACAGGTTCTGCATCCCTCTAGATTTTGAACTGTTAAAGACGCATATGCCATATTACCAAGGCGCACTAAAAGAAAAACTTACTTATGAACTGAGATTTAATCCTAGCGATTCTGTTGTTCTGTCTGAAGACCCTTTAGCCAAATACACAGTCAGCGACATTTCTCTTGAGTTCGATGTTGTTACTAACCCTGAACTGGCTAGAACAATCTTAACCCAGTATAAAAGTAAAACAGTTATTTATTATGAAAGAGTTCTGCACTCTACTACAGAAAATAGAAACAAGCGAGACACTCTCTGGAACATACATCTAAATCAGGCTCTGAAGTCTTTAAAAGGAATTTTGTTCTTGTTTACTGAAGGCACAACTCCTTTTCATAGAGAATCAGAAGCGTTTTATAATCCAAAAATTGAGAAGGTTGACTGTGCAATAAATGGCAAGTCTGATCAGTTGTATTCGGGTCGCGGACTTTTACCTCACCAGCACTTTGATGAAATAAGAAAGTTGTTCGCTGGAGGTAGGCAAAGAGATCCTGCAGTTGATCGTGCATATAAAAAACTTCGCATTTATGATGTAAAACTCGAAGACTACTTAACAACCAAATATGGGCTGTGGTTGGATTTTAGATCCACATTTGACAACAGATTGCTTGGAAGTGGAGAAAGGGTAGGGCAAGATGGTATAAAAATAAATGTTCACAAGAAAGCAGACGGAAACGCCCCAATACAAATGCATGTTTTTATGGTTTGTGATTCTCAGTTAAACATTGAAGAAAACAGGTTAAAAGACGTGGCTTATTAAAATGCAGAAGAAATCACCTATTAAAATGCAGAAGAAATAACCTATTAAAAAACAAATGGATAGTTTGAAGTTTCTGCCCAAAGATCCGCACTGTTCTCTTATCTGCGGGATTACTGGGTGTGGGAAAACTGTCTTCGTACTCGATTTGTTACAAACAATATACAGGTTTCATTATGAGCACATTGTTATATTTTGCACAACCATTAAGCACAACAAGTCTTCCAAAGAAAGGAAGTTTATTTGGACAGACGAGAATATATTTTTAGTTGATCCTAGCGACAAGCTAAGCGACTGTTTAGAACATTACTATAGACTATTTGAGGGAACTGAAACGCTATTTATTATTGATGACTGTTCAGCTGAACGAGACATTGTTAAAAAAAAAAGAAAAGCTCTGTCAAAGCTAGCGTTTAGTGGCCGCCACGCCTTAGTTTTTGTGTGGCTTTTAACTCAAAAATATAATGCTGTCTTAAAAGACTTTAGATCGCAGTTAAAATCGGTTGTGTTATTTTACACTAAGGACAAAGATAATTTTGAAGAATGTTTAAGTGAAAGTTATATAATAAGGGACAAAGATGAGCTAAAAAAAATAAAAGAGCAGTTAGAAAAATCTAAGCACGCTAAACTATGCTTGCTGACTGACCCCCAGTTCAATACGTTTGTTTATTATAATTTTAATATTAAAAAGAATGTCTCGCGGGCCAGAATCAAAAGTGCAGCTAGCTCCTAAATGTGTTGCAGTAGAGCTAAAAGACCTAGCAGACACAGCCGAGTTTGATCTGATAGGGGTGATAGGAAATGTTTATGGATTTGAATACACAGATGATGGGGTTTATAAGCGAACAGAAATTGAAGACAAAAAACGACAGCAATATCCTACTCTAGAAGAGATAAGAAATTGAGGGCGCACGATTTTGGCAAACACGAATACAAACTTCATAAACGAGAGAATGCTTGGGCGTTGCTTCCTGAAATTGACTGGAATTTAAAGTTTGAACTACGAAGCCCCAATGTATACTTTGATAAGAAAAACAATTTTAGAAAAGCCTTAAATGCAGGACACATTCTTGTTAGGCTTGTCCCAGGAACGCAACAGAAAAAACAGATTGAAATAACTAAGCGGGGTTCTGAATATATGCTACAGAGAAAGAAGTCCTTAGCTGAAGTGGGGGATGACACCGGTGGTTTAGAATTTAACCCAAAACTACAACCGCTACCTAGAAAAATGACTTTGCTTTTTCACTTATTTATTACTCCAAGGGATGTTCCAAGGGAGGGTGGCCCTAGTTTGCCAGAACATATGTTAATTAGAGGTATACAAATAAAGGCTGAAAACTTGGATGGCCCTCTTAAGCTTGTTATTGCCATTACTAAAATCGGGGATGAAATAAACACTTTTGTATCATCTGACAAGGTTACTGTGATGGTTGACAAAACCAAACTAACAATACTTGATTTTATTTTCATTAAGTATGTTGATTTTATTGGGTTTTACTCTGTTGATGAAGTGCTGCCAGAAGAGTTAATAAGAAGATATGTACAAGATTAATTTAAAAAATATTCTTGATTAAAAAATGGAGGTTCAACAGTTTAGATTAGAGCAAATAACTGAACTTCAAAAGGAAATAGAAAGTGATTTGGATAAGTATAGGGTTACTAGAAAGAAATATGCTAAGGCTTTAAATACTCTTTCTTATGTAATTACTAGCTCCTCAGCTGTAGCTAGCGTAAGTGCTGGGTCTAGTGTTGCTCTTCTAGCTACTGGGGCTGGAGCGCCAGCCTCTTTAGCATTAGGGAGTCTTGGTTTGGGGTTAGGCGCCATGTCTATGATTGTAAGTGCTGTTTTAAAAAAATTAACTCCTAAATTACAAAAGCACACTGCCATTGTATCCCTAGCTTCAGCAAAACTTTGTTCATTAAGATTGAGAATAAGCAAATCATTACAGGATGAAAACATTACAGACGAAGAATTTCAGAAGCTTATGGCTGATGGTGAGGATTATAGACGACAAAAAATTGAACTTCAAAAGGAGTGGAGAAAGACTTTTACTTCACAACAGGTAGACACTGCAGCAATCAGACAGAACATTGAAAAAACAAACAAATGATCAGTTAAACCCAAAATAGACTAAAAAAAATAGATCATAAGTTTAACAAAAAAAAAAAAAAAATTATAGTAGAAAGAAACTCGTGGAGAGCGTGGCAGCAGAGAGTCCTCAGAAGAGAAGCCCCTTCAAGCAAGTGTTTCGGCCCTTATCTCCTGACACTCTAGGTGGGTTGGGCCACACCCGGTTCATGACTCCGGATGTCCCTCTGCTGCCCCCTTTTTTTTTCCCCATCTTGGGACGAGCCATGGCTGGGATTCGAACCCATGACCCTCTGGACATGCTCATTTTCTACTTAATGACTCGCGCTTTAACCACTGAGCCACAGGGACACCTGATATTTGTAGGGAAATTAAGCCTTATGAAGTTCACTTTTGTTCCTCCTTGACCAGATCCAGCTTGAACACCTCTCTGCCGCTTCTGCCATTGCTTTCAGGGCTCTGGTTTTTTCCTTCCCTGCAACTGAGAGCTGTTTCATGAGGCTGTATGCAGACGTTCCTACAAATCCCCTAGCTCCAATTTCTGCAGTGAGGACTTTGACCTGATAGCCTTCTCTCCTCAGGCTGTTTGCCAGATCAGCATACTTTTCAGTCTTGTAGATTTGAGCTGCCTCCATTCTGTTCTCATATGGCACCGTGAGCTCGATCATGATCAGCTGCTTGGTTGACTTAGAGTGGACTACTATGTCTGGTCTCATGCCACTCTTGCTGATGATCTCTGGGTGACTCTTCCATTCTGGAGGTCTGCAGTGCACTCCCAGTCATCTGCCCCATCCAGCAGACTCTGCCTGCATGTTTCGAGTGGCACTGTTGTTCTTGGCCATGATTTGCTGCCTCCTGCCGTGAAGAATGTTGCGGGTGCTTTTGGAGTCCTGATTCTCCCTTTTGTGGTGTTGGTACTAGCCCAGACTACTTGTACAATCTTTTTGAGCACTTGGTTGTGCCTCCATGTGTACCTTCCTTGAGCCAGGGCTACTTTACATGAGCTTAGAACATGCTCCACTGTTTGTTTTTCATGGCAGAGGGGGCATGCATGATCGTCTGTTTTCCCCCACTTCATCAGGTTTGCATTTGAGGGCAGAAGGTCATATGCAGATCTGAGAATGAAGCTGATCCTGAGAGGGGCCATGTGCCAAATGTCATTCCAAGTTAGACTTCTTTGGAGTGCATTCTCCCACGTTGTCATTTGCCCTTGCTGGCTCTTGCTGGACTGCTTTTTGGAGTCTTTTTTGGTCTTTTCTTTTCTCATCCCCTGAATCATCATGTCTCTTTTGGTTTTTCCCTTTTGGGCCCTTTTGACCACCATTCAGTTTTGGTCACCCCCAGCCTTGTCTGTTGGTCTGCGTGTGTCCTGTTATTTCTTGATCTTGAGACTTTCTTTTGCAGAATCCATCGCCTCTTGAACTTTCCATTTTCTGCCTGTCTTCAGCGGGGGCTTGATTGCTTCTACACCTTTGTCTCCTGAGTCCTCCAGCATGCTTTGAAGTCTGATCTTCCTGCTTTGTATTCCCCCAGGATGGATTTCAGTGGTAGTTTGAGCTTTGCTTGGCGACAGTACAGCGCGATGTCAGTCAGACGGGGGTGGGACACCAAGCCATTTCCTTGTGAACTTGTTGATTTGGTTTCCATTGCCCCCCACTGTGCTGGTGCAGATGTCGTATATCATCAGAGGCCATAGGAGCTTTGGTATCAGCATGAACTGCCAGACACCAGACCTTGTATTGCCAGGGAGCCCACCGGTCAAGGGGTCTCCAAGCCTTCTTCCGCCATCTGCTTGGTTTCTTTTGCTCTTTGTGTGTCTTTCAAGTATCATCATACCATCTTCCAAGGTTTCTTGACTGGTTTTCTGGACTTTTGGGAATGGCCGGGTTGGCAACACTGAAGACCACAGATTCGGCCACTTTTCCTTTTCCCTCGTGAGAAAATCCGTGATTTCTTTGGCTTGAACTTCATTCTGGATGAGGCAACTATGTCGTCCACCTCTCCAGCACAGGGACGTTTTCCGTCTTCTCTGGATGAAATCACTGTAGTGGGCATCCATGAAGGCCTTTAGAGGAGGCATCTTGTATCCATCGCCCAAAGGTTGTTTGTCTCGCGTTGTTTGTTGCTGCTTTCAAGATGAGTTCCATTGCCAGCACGAACAGTATCGGAAATTGCACAGCCATTGCAATGCCACTTCCAAGTTGATCCTCAGTTGTGTACTCCTTGGTAGAGAACCGCATTGAGAAGCCATTGAAGTACTTCTTGAGCATGTCGCGGATGTTCTTTGGCACATGGACATTCAAGAGCCAAAATGTATCATCTCATGGGGGACAGATCCATAGCGTTTGCCAGATCAAGCCACACTAGTCCAGGTCTCTCTTTTCTGTTTTTGCTTTTTGATTGCGTCCCAGATCATTGTGGCGTGTTCTACACGCCAGCCCCGCCTGGGATGCCACCTTTCTGGATGACACATCCAAGTACTTGTTTTCCATCAGGTAAATTGGTCAGCCTTGCTGCCATGACAGAGAAGAAGATTTTCCCTTCGACGTTCGTAGTGATATTGGCCTGAACTGGCTGATGTCACTTGAGTTTTGCTCTTTGGGGGTGTACACACCATCTGCCGTCATCCACTGGCCGCTGATCTTCTGGTTTTCTCCAAGCCCATCGCAGCACTGTGGAGCCATCCCAGCACCTTGGGACTTTCTTGTAAAGCTGGTAAGGTATTCGTTGGCCCTGGGGATGATTTGGCTCTGGCTTTGTCGACCACCTTCTTGATTTCCGCCAACGTTGGAGGTTGCCATTGAACTGTTCCTCAGGTGGTTGGCCACACCAGACCTTGAATGTCGAGTGGTGCTTTGCTCTGTGAGTCAGAGTATGTTTTCCTCAGATGTGTCAAGAACTCCTTTGTCCACACTTTTGGGTCCCAGATTTTGGCTGCTCAAACAGTTGTTCTGGCAAAAATGGAAGGGGTCTCTGAAGAAGCGCTCTTGTGTCTTCTTCTTTTTGCTCTTCCCCTTCCTCGCAGATTCCGCTTTGCTGAGGCGCTGTGTTTTTTTTTCAGGTCTTCCCACAGTTTTTCCAAGCCTTGTTTTTCAGCTGGCAGTGTGGTCTTATTTGCTTCTTGAGGTTGTTCTTTTGGACTCTGATCTTGTCCATCTTTTCTTGGCGTCTGGATTTCTTTGGAGTTTTTTTTTTCTTTGGGTAGTTTTACTCCATAGGCGTCTCTACATGTGGCATACACAATGTGCCCCTATGTGGCTGTTTGTGTTCCAGGGTGCTTTTTCCCCATCAGTGCATCGAGTCTGTGGACGATTTTTGCATCCAGTTTCTCCCAATCTTCAGTTTCGTTTGCTCGTGGCAGGTTGAGTTTCAGGCCCTGGCATCGAGGGGCCCGTGGGAAATTCCTCATCCGAACCAACAGCGTGGATGTTCCTTGGGACTGTGGTTTAAATCCTGGCCTTGGTCTTTCCCACGTCTTATCTGCTGATGCAATGCGCTGCTGCTCATTCAGATGAGTCTTCACACATCCCCTCTTTGTCCGTGATCTTCATTGCCACGGGTGGTAGCGAAACGCTTTCCACAGACACATGGATATTCCATTTGGTCCATGTTCATAGTCCGTTTGGGATTTGCGGGCGTGATTGGGTTTAGCACCGATGGATTTTTCATTCTCTCCCCCTTTCGGTGAATCCTGGAGCATCTTTCCTTTTATTTTTAGTAGCCACATGTTTAAGGCAAAGTGGGGGGCCAGCCCACAAAGCCCTTGGTTCTGGTCTTTCCCAGTGTCCTCCGGTCTTTCCCGGACGTCCTCCGGCCTATTCCCGGAAGTCAATGGTTTACCCATGCATCAGTAGAAAGAAACTCGTGGAGAGCGTGGCAGCAGAGAGTCCTCAGAAGAGAAGCCCCCTTCAAGCAAGTGTTTCGGCCCTTATCTCCTGACACTCTAGGGGGGTTGGGCCACACCCGGTTCATGACTCCGGATGTCCCTCTGCTGCCCCCTTTTTTTTCCCATCTTGGGACGAGCCATGGCTGGGATTCGAACCCATGACCCTCTGGACATGCTCATTTTCTACTTAATGACTCGCGCTTTAACCACTGAGCCACAGGGACACCTGATATTTGTAGGGAAATTAAGCCTTATGAAGTTCACTTTTGTTCCTCCTTGACCAGATCCAGCTTGAACACCTCTCTGCCGCTTCTGCCATTGCTTTCAGGGCTCTGGTTTTTTCCTTCCCTGCAACTGAGAGCTGTTTCATGAGGCTGTATGCAGACGTTCCTACAAATCCCCTAGCTCCAATTTCTGCAGTGAGGACTTTGACCTGATAGCCTTCTCTCCTCATGCTGTTTGCCAGATCAGCATACTTTTCAGTCTTGTAGATTTGAGCTGCCTCCATTCTGTTCTCATATGGCACCGTGAGCTCGATCATGATCAGCTGCTTGGTTGACTTAGAGTGGACTACTATGTCTGGTCTCATGCCACTCTTGCTGATGATCTCTGGGTGACTCTTCCATTCTGGGAGGTCTGCAGTGCACTCCCAGTCATCTGCCCCATCCAGCAGACTCTGCCTGCATGTTTCGAGTGGCACTGTTGTTCTTGGCCATGATTTGCTGCCTCCTGCCGTGAAGAATGTTGCGGGTGCTTTTGGAGTCCTGATTCTCCCTTTTGTGGTGTTGGTACTAGCCCAGACTACTTGTACAATCTTTTTGAGCACTTTAACCAAAAATAAATACTTTTTTTTAACTAACAGGCACTGTGTTTGGTGGGACAACTTGCAGCTCTTCACGAACAATTGATCTTTTAGGGGCAGGCTTTTTAGAAGACAGAGTTTCTCTTAAATAATATACAGGAGGGGCTGTTTTCATAATTCTTTCAACTTCATATACGTCTACGCTCCATATAGGATCTGTGGCTCTAATTCTAACATTGCTCTCTGCCTCTCCAGGAGCATACAAGTATCTTACTTTTAGTCCAAACGGCAAGAGTTTTTGTTTACTCTGCACATCTTCAGTAATGCTAATTTTTTTTTAATTTGATTGTGTTTACTGGCTTAAGCCTGTTGCTTTAAATTCTTCATGTTCATGGCACGTAAGACTGCCGGCAATCTCCTAACCCATTCTGTGTTGCGCGCTCTGTACCTTTAATTTCTCTGTGATATTGATAGGTAAACAGACGTTCAGCTAGATTCTTATTAAAGTTTTCTACTAGGGCTTGTAATCGATGGTTGCCTGGGATCCCTCCTTAACTGTAACATGCCGCTTTAAAAACAGTTGGTTTACAGAACCTTTAAACTCTTTTCCATCATTAACCTGGATCATCCTGGGATACTTTAATGGACCTCGCATGTATATTTGTTGTAAAGTCACAGCCACAGCAGTTGAGCTTTTATCCGTTAAAGGTTCAGCGTCTTTATACCTTGAAGCCATATCAACAACTGTCAGAGCATACTTAAACTTAAACTTTTTTCTTCTAACTTTGTCATGTGGAAGATACAGCAAGTCCATCTGGTGGGTGTCATTTGGAACTGAATTAACAAATTTAGGCCTTATTATTCTTTTGGGGGCAGGTAGATATATTTGCCAAATTGCCTGTTTTGAAAGCCAGTCTTTCGCATCTGATTCAGGCACTTAGCAGCTTTACTCAGTTTTTCAATAGCAGTCTTTCCTTTCCAATAACCTTTAGGAGAAATAATATATTTTGTACTTTGTATTGTCAATAAGAAAGGACTGTATTTGATTTGGTGTTTTTTTAACAAGAAAGTGAGCAACAAGATAGACTGGTGTCATGCCAACTGCAATTAAAAACTATCTCTGCAGTCTTCTGTTCTTCAGATGTTTCATAAAAGTCAGACAGTTCTGGAGGTGGTGGGTTTTTAGAAACTTCTTTCCTGTCACTAAGTAATACTTATTCATGCGTCATCAACGTCTGTAAATGTGTGCTCTGCATGACCCTGTTCCCTTAACTTTTTATTAATAAAGTCTAAGTGAGCAATTCGTTTTTTCTGGTAAGCGTCTCTTGCCTTGGCTAAATCTTCCATTGCCTTGTTATGACGTTCTCTCTCTTTATCGGACCGCAATTTACTAAACATATAATTGCTTCCAGAGAAGGCCAAAGCATTAACAATAGCTCCTCCTACCATCAAAACCAATCCAGACATCTTTTATAAATTGTTTTTTTATGAATTAATCTTTCTATGCATTAATATTTTCTGGGATAATCCCCTGTGCAACAAGAAAGTCTTTTGAGGCAATCCCTGCAGTAATTACAACTATAGCCTTAACAACATCCTCAATGTCTAACCTTCCTAGATCAACTGGCCTCATTTTAAACATGTTTTTGCTAACACGCTATAGCCTATACTAAGACCGCCAATTACAGCAGAGTGGTAAATCGTATTGATAATCTTTTTTTCACTCATCTTTTTACTAACTAAAAAAATAATTAAAATAATCAAATACGAAAGACTGTCTATGTGCTTTTTAATCAGATAATCTTTTGTTGCTAGAGCTAAAAATAAGGTTTTCAACTAGTTTTAGCAAATCTTCTATCTTTCCCATGTTTGGCGGTTTTATTCCTAACAAACATTTTGCAAGGGTTGAATAAACTATAACACCAACGATAGGCACTGCATAATTAACCAGCGTTAAACTCATGGTTTTAAAAGTATTATAACCGAACAGCAAAAGAAACGCGAAAATTTGACTTTGACTGTATTTTATTCATAATGTAGAATGTAATTAAATCAACAGTTTTCAACCAAAAGAAATGAAAAGTGGCACAAAAGTTCTGTGGTGACATGTCGTGAAAACAGAAAGTTCATTTTGACAGTGCGCGTTTTTTGACGAATTTGACAATCAATATGGCGTATGTCCCCATTGGGAGCAATAACAGCCTGGCATCTGTGGTGCATGGAGCGCACCAATTGGTTGATGGAAGCCATAGGAACGTTGGCCCAGGCCTGCTGGATGGCCTGCTGCAGTTCTGCGGCGGTGGTGGGTCTTGGGCGGATCGTGTTCAGCTCCTTTGCAACATGTCCCAAAAGTGTTCAATGGGGTTCATATCCGGGCTCAACGCGGGCCAGGCCATGACAGGGATCCCTGACTGCTGCAGGAAGTCTGTGTAGCCCTGGCAGAGTGTGGACGGGCATTGTCCTGCTGGAATTCGAAGTTTGCATGCCCGTGGAAAAAGGGCACCACATGGGGACGCAGCACCTGATCGATGTATCGCTGCGCTGTGATGCCCCCACCACGGCCCGGGGCCAGGCCTTGAAAGAAGACAGGGCCTAGCACCTGGTTACGTCCTATGGCGCCCCACAGGATCGTGCTAGGTCCGCCCCAGGTGTTGTTCTCTTGGACGCAGCAGTCTGCATACCGTTCTCCATGTCTCCTCCACACTCGCGCACGCCCATCCAGGTGGTCAACACAGAAGCGGCTCTCATCACTGAACAACACACGCAGCACTGTGCGTTAGTCCAGTTGACGTGGTTCTGTGCCCACTGAAGGCGCGCCTGTCTGTGGCGCACAGTAAGCATGGGGCCCCTGGCTGGCCGATGGTTCCGTAGCCCTCTGTTGGCCAGTCGGCGCCGGACTGTGTCGGCACTGATGGGTGCCTGGTGGCCCCCAATGACATTCCGGGCTGTTTCCACGGCTGTCCTGAAGCGGTCCTGGACGTGGTGGCGGCAGATGTAGCGATCTTGCCTTGGAGTGGTCACGAGGGGTCTGCCGCTCCTGTGTCTATCAGCAGTGGTGCCCGTGACCAGGAATCGGTGCTGCAGGCGGTAAACAGTGGCGATGTGACGGTTGAAGGTCATAGCCACAGCCTCGGGAGTGTCTCCGGCCTCCAAACGTCCAACAGCCCTCTCGCGTTGTCCAGGTGTCAGTCTTGGCATTGTGTTGGCGTCCAAAACGCGATTGCTAAAACCTGATCAATCGTGTCATTTTTATCCCCTGTCACTAGTGAACACTACTGACTATTCAGATTTGCTGCAGCGCTTGCACGTACAGCCACAGGCCGCACGAAAAGCGCGGTCAGAAACACAAGCCTCACGCTGGAAGCAAGAGCGCTAACAACCAGAAAATTCCCATGGTCTTCCCTCAGCCATTAGTCGTCTTATACTCAGTGCAAAAAGTAACTAAACATAAATTAAACTGGAAGAAATACCCATGAAACGAAACCAAACAAATTCGCGTTTCTTTTGCTGTTCGGTATATTATTTTTTATTGCTTTTAAAAAGGTTTTTAAAATGGATTGTGACGAACTATTAAAGTGTGAGGAGCAAGCAGACTACTCCGTAGGCTATTCAGCAGACCACTGCCATAAAGAAAGATTATACTCTCTGGCTGCGTGTGGAAAAAACAAACAGTATTTAGGCACTGAACTAAGTATTGAACAGATTCAACAATTGTCTACATCAGACGTTGAGAAGTACTACGCTAGGTACGAAGCACAGCTAGGGTCAAAAATGGTTAGATCAGTGGGGCAGACAATGATTAGTCTATATGCTAAGTTAGTAAGTAAGATGGCGCCGGTTGATTCAGAAGAAGATTTAAAATATGACTTATCACAAGATCCGGTTTTAAACAAGTCCCAAGAAACTCTTGCATATGACATGTATTACAGATTTGGGACTATGTTATGCCCATTCATCATGGGATTAATTACTTTTAACCATATTAATTTTGATTATATTAAATTTAATCACAATAAAAAAAAGAGCGATCAGGAGAAGAAGACGCCGCAGGACAGTCCGCAGGAGCAGAATGTACCACAAGTAAACCCACAAGTGAGTGCTCAAGAGAATGCTCCACAAGTGAATGTACCACAAGTGAGTAATGTTACTAAGTCTAAAAGTCCTGGACGTGTTTGAGGCTGGGCGTAAACTAGCTGAATGGAACAGACTGCAAAAAGCAAACCAATCAGCAAAACAAAAATTGTTAGATAGTAATACAACATCAACATCAACACCAACACCGCCACCATCACCAACAACAACACAATCACAATCAAACTATAAAATGTATTATTATGTATTTGCTGCTGTTGGTGGTGGTGGGGGGGGGGGGGGTTAGCATACAAATGTCTAACGCCATACTTAGCAGCAAAGTCACAAACCCCCACAAAAACAGTAAAAGAAGAAGAACCAGCTTCTGCAAAAAAAGTACAACCTCCTGCTGTAGACCCATTTTCATGGGATTAGTTTTTAAGAACTAGATAAGAACTAGATAAGTACAAGTTAAGTTGGTTATAGAAAGTACTTTTTAAGTTTAAGTACAAGTAAATTATAAGTTTAAGTACAAGTAAATTACAAGTTATGTTAAGTACTAGTCAAGTACAAGTTAGGTTCTTAAGTAAGTACTAGTTAGGTTCTTACGTTAAGTACTAGTAAAGTACAAGTTAGGTTCTTAAGTTAAGTACAAGCCAAGTCAGTCAAGTTAATCTTTTAAAGTTCTCCAATCCCCTACAGCATATGAAAACTCAGGATTGACGTAAGTTCTCTTGTTATTGTTGGAGACTAGTGATTTCTTGTTAACAGCAGTTGTGTTTACTTGATGGAGAGTAGAGCGCAGATTAACATTTGTGTGATGAAATACTTTGTTTTCAAAAGAGCTTGCTTGTAGTTGTCCTGAGTTATAATATTTTTTACAACTTCTTTACTTATGCCCTTAGCCTTCTTCATTACAGAAGTCTGGCTGGCAATACTATACATCTTTGCCTGTAAACCAACGTATTCCCGTATAACTATCCTATTAAGTTCATCCTTCATCTTTCCAATTACTTTCTTGTTTACAGTTGAATGTAAAGGGCTGTCTTTTGGGTAATCGTATGTGCCGTACCACCCATCAGCTCCTTTAGCCACTTCTGTTTCTAAGTCTTTGTAAAAATCTTCAGTTGGAACATCCAGAATAAAACTATCAGTGTCTGTGTAAAGGACTCTAGACTTTGGGTACAGCCGTTTAAAGTAGTCATACAGAAATTCTAGCATCAAAAGCTTTGACAACTCTAACACGGTAAACCCAATAAACACCGGTTTGTCTAACATAACATCCTTTTTCTTCATCATAATGCCAACCAGACTGTCGTTAAATCTTCTAAGTCTTGATAGTTAGGTTTAGAGACCAGTTTGATTGCTCTTTGTTCGTTTGATCTCACATCTTTGCGTTTGTGTGGGTTCTCCATGGTTTTGCCAAAACAACTGTTGTTCATTAACTTGAAAAAGTCTTTTTCTGAAGTGTCAGTGGCTTGGGTTCTAAGATTAGTATTATTCATGATGTATGGCCTCATAAAGGGCTCTTGGTCAAAAGCAATGATTCTGTGAACAGCTGTTAGTTTTAGCCCGTGTCTTAAGTAAAACTGTAGGAGTCTGTAATGGCACACATACTTAGTCTTATGACGGAGATTAGGCACAAGTTTAGGAGGTTCTGTGGGGGTCATCTTTAAGCTTTCTGCGGCTAGGGGGTAATCGTTGTGGAGATCGTGTAATTCTTTAGAATATTCTAAGTCTACTTCCAAGATTAGTCCTGTTGGGTTATCAGGCGTAAGCTGTGACAGAATACCTAACACTGTATTAACTTCCTGAGATCCTTTTATCATTTTAAAGTTTCTCAGTGGGAGTGGCTGGCTCATAGCCCATCCATACAGATTATTGGCGTCTAAGTACATTAGATAGTTGGATGGTTTAGTGGAATCATAGTCATCTAAGTACTTGTTATTGGCTTTACAGTAAGGATGTGAGGCCATGCTAATACCTCCCCTTAGGCCGTCTTCAATCATCTGGAGTGTGGGTAAATCAGATATTAAGTCAATCTGGATGTTTGTAGACTTTAAGAATGCGTCCCAAGAAAGGCCAGGAGCAGAAATGTAATGTGATGAGTCTAGACCGTAATGTTTCATGCATGTAAATCTGTAATTCTGAAAGACGTCTGCCAATAGACATACGTCAGCCATTAGATACTGATCGTGATAGTCGCCCATTGTTTGGCAGTGTAATTCTGTCCAAGCTTTCTGGGCGTATTCATATTCAGAGTCTGTTATGTCTTTGCCTCTAAGACTAGCAAAGAAAGCGCCTTTAGGAGGAAGTGGGTCTTCATCAAACCTTTCCCACGAGTTCATGTATTCATATGGACAAACACCTTTACGCACTAAAGATGGGTCAAAATATTGTTTAGTTATTGGGAAGTCTTGTAGCGATCCTGCTAATTTATCCAAACTCCCCATCAGATCTTGAGCAGAGTCATAAAAGGATAAACAATCAAGCGTAAAAGTCATATACTTTTCTGAAGACTGTGCAATGCAGCTAACTCTTATATTCAGAAGTCACTGCTTGCATGATGAAATGAGAATCATAACCTCGTAAGTTATGAAAGAAGATGGGTAATTTCCAAATCTTTGGGTCAAACTTAAGTTGAAGATTACACTTGCTGTGTGCTGCTCCTCTGAACTTTCCGCTAATGTGATCATGGTCTCTTACTGTTGGTTTGCTTCCGCTGCTGTCGCATCTTTACTGTTAGGTGTTAGCTCTAAGCCGCAAATCCAACAGTGAGTGGCTGAGTCATAGCGTTCTTGGTCTTCAGGAGTCATAACAATGTCTGAAAGATTCAGTTCATTAGAGAACTGATTACGAAGTTGTTTCATCTGCTCTAAAAATCTACTAGCTGCATTGGGGCCTCTGTAAATCTGGGTGTTGTGTGTTGACCGTCTGACCTAACAATAATAAACGCATAAGAACAAATCTGATGGTGGGTTAATAAGGTTGTTTTTTGTTCTTGCTGTTGTGGACCGTATTACTGTGGCAAGATTGATTCAAAGTCAGCATAAACCACGTATGGACTCATCTGCATTTTGTGTAAATTTTTAAAGCTAACTTTAGACCCTAGTTTGGGCGCAATAAGTTTAGTTTCACAGTCTACAAAACTTTTACAATGTTTCTTATGGCTGGCAGCTGCTTCTATAGTTGGAATTCTGACCAAACACCTTCTACAAAGCCCTTGTTTAGCATGATCCTTTGATGTAAAAACCATAAGTCTACTTATTGTTCTGATTAATACATAGTGGCTCTTTTGCCAATCTGTAAACAGTATCAAGTCTACATGTTTGTTAAGTGATTCGCCAAAAGTAGGGCTTTTGGGGAGATCCTTAGAGGCACTAGATTGTCTACTGCAGACCACGTGTATATGTTTACAGTGATTGGTTTGTTTTGCTCTTCAAACTGAGATATGCTTTCTATACTTACTGGAAAGTTTATGCCTTCAAAGTTCAGTTCATGTCTATATTGTTCATAATTGGAGACTCTGTTTGCATGATTTTTAACAGGATGTAAATGCGCTAAAACACACCACATAAAACACATGCTGTCAGAATTATGTATATTTAAGACTGCTCGTTTTAACTCTAACTCTTTTGGGAAGGAAGGTAAGAATTGCCAACTATAGGATAGAACTTTGTTTGTCTTAATCTGATTTCAAGGACTGTTCCTTCAGACCAGCCAGAACCCCTTAACTTAGCCTCCTCACAAGCATGGTTAAACTGGGCAAGCATGTAATCAGCCCATTTAGAATTATAGTCGTGATAGCTAATAACTTCTTCTGTTTAGTTGAAACCCAAACTTGCATGTTACTATCATCAGGCGTTATATAATCAATCAGAACTGCCAACAACACTTTTACTGGTGGGTCCATCTGAAGAAACTCTGGGATTTTAGAGATAGCATGTGTCACGCTTTCCTGAACATTTGTGGGGTTAATAATATCCATGTCTACTTCACTAAACGTATTGCTTATTTGTTTGTCACTATCAAATATTTCTTCCATCGTATATAGTTTTTCCAACCTTGGATTCTCCGTGTTTGGTCGTCATTTTTAAAGCCACAATATTTACGTAAATTAAAAAAAATAAATGTAAATAAAAGTAAGTAAAACGCGCTTTTATTCTTCACCCAAGCGTTGTAACACTTCAAGACACGTTAACCTTACAATAACACCTGCTAATATCCTAGCTTTTTCTGAATCACTACAGTCAATGTTCATCACTTTGATTGCTTCGTTAAATAGTTCACTATGATCTTTTATTATATTGTTTACATCATTCTCAAAACCAAACTCACTAAAATCAATGTTTAATACTTTCATTGTTTCGTCAAATAGTTCATTACAATTTTTTAAATCAGATTCACTGAGTTCAGCAGCCATTTTTAAATCTAAAAATTTAAATAAATAAAAAAATAATTGTAAATTCAGCTGTTATTTATTGCTCATAGTCTTTTTCTAATCTTAAAAACTGCCCAGGTTTAAAGTGAATAGTTACTCCTTCACGATCATCAGACACATGCAGATCAGCATCTTCAGGAGCAATGTTATCAAGTAAAATGGCAAACAACTTTATAACTGGTTGGGGCCAAGAATCTGGTATTTTACTGATAGAATGTTTTTACGCTTTCCTGCATTCTATGCGCTCAAACAGATCATTAATTAATTCTTCAAACAAGCTCTTTAACCGATTTTTATCAACCCCCCACTTCCTCTCCTCCTCCCAAATTCTGTATATATTACTAAGCTCTGTAACTACTTCGGTCTTCATTTTTTAAACCAGATTAGAAGCATAAATTAAAAAATAATTAACTAAGCCGTTCCTCTTGTTTTACGCAAGAATCAGAAGAGAAAGGGTGAATAACACAATCAATAGCAGGTAGCTGACTGAGTGCTACCGCTGCACGCTTGTGCTTGGGCTGCCTCACAGATGTTTTGGCGTGACTCATGTGTGGTGTGACTCATATGGGCGTGATCGTGGGCGATCATTCCAGAAAATTCTATTGCCGCAATGCGCAATTCAGTCGCGCATGCGCCGCCGCAGAAGCAGATTTAATCATTCTCTCACTGACTGTTGTGCGAGCAGGTTGTGTTTGACTGTGCTCCTACTGACTACTGCGTTTGGCTGTTATTTTAACAATGGCTGGCAGGAGAGAGTTTACTGAAGAACAGGCTAGTGCTATTCAAGATCACAAGTTTTACTACAACTGCATGTTAGAGTATTTGTCAAAAAAGAACTAGGCGAAAGCTTGTTCTCTACCAGTAAAACCCAAAAGAAGTATTGCTTTTTTAGAAGGTGAAGAAAAAAGGTGAACCCACTACTACTAGCGATTAGAGCCGCCATAAAAGCTCGGCTGCAGCAGTTACTGCTGTAACTCTGCCAAAGCCAGTTGCAAGCCTGGTTGAAAAAAGAGGAGCACAGCAGCGGCCTAGGTCAAGCGATCTCACAAGATCGTTTGACCTAGTTTACTGCACTGCTTTGTAGGCCAAGCGATCTCACAAGAACGTTTGACCTAATTGCCAGACCTGTAAACTAGGTCAAACGTTCTTGTGAGATCGCTTGGCCTAGTTGATTAAAGGCCGAGGGAGAGAATGTAAATATGTTTGTTCACGATCACCCTATCTTATCTTGCACGTAAGCCCCCACTTTGAAATAACGATTAAGTCGATTTTTTTGCGGTTTTTGCGTGTTAATTTTGGTTGTAAAACAGGTGTTAATTTTGGTCAAAGTGACATGAGAAGGACGCGATTTGTTTGTAAAAAGGGGTTTTCGTGCAAAATAAGATGGGTGGTCGTGAACGAAGATATTTACATTCTCTACAGTTGAAGCTTGCTAGGACCCTGAACTGGCCAGAAGGACCAGCAACTGTGGTGCAGCTGTCAATGAAGGGACATGTCTTGCACTCTTCGCGAGTGCATGGGTGTGTGCCCTGGGGTTGTGCTCTCGCCTTGCAGACAGAGGCACGCACTAGATGGTCCCTCAAATTTGTGTCTCTCTTGAAGGCTATCAAGGGTGGTTTTGGGAAGGTTTCTTTCAGTTTGGGGTCAAGTTGGAGAGGTGGAAGTTGTTGAGAAGGATGTTGCAGACAGGGAGGTTGTGAGGTGAAAGGTGAGCACAGCCACTGTACGGTCTGCTTGATCATCTGAACGATTAGCAGAAGTCAACGTCTGACTGCGAGGAATGGCAATGGCACGCTCCAAGGCAGTCTGGACCAATTGCTGAGGGTACTGGCGTGTCAGGAAGGACTTCATTCGTTCAGCCTGGTGCTGGAAGTCAGTGTTACTGCTGCACAGCCTGCGAAGTCAAAGAAACTGGGAGAAGGGAATGCTATCCTTGCATTTCTGAGGGTGGCTGGAGGTATACAAAAGGTAGAGAGAGAGTCAGTGTCCTTGTAGTAAATACTGGTAGAAAGGCTGTTGGAGTCAGAAAGGATAGTGATCCGAATGTCGAGAAAAGAGACTGAAGAATCTGAAATGCAGTGGGTGTATTTCAGAGCCGGATGGAAGCTGGACATGAGGTCCATGAACTGATTGAGGGAATCTATGGAACTGAAGGCCAGTCCGAGACAGTCATCAATGAACCGCCTGTAAAAATCGGGTTGCTCACCTGTATACTGGTTCAAGGCTTGTTCTTCCACATAGCCCACAAACAGACATGCAAAACTAGGACCCATTTTGGTCCCCATGGCCACTCCGCTCTGCTGCAGAAAGTGGTCCCCATCAAAAGCGAATGAGTTCAGGGTGAGGACCAGTTCGGTGAGGCGCAGAATGGTGGGGATGTGGAGGTTCAGGCACTCCTTTGGAGGAAATGGCGTACTGCCTGTAGGCCGTCTTTGTGGGGATGTTAGTATATAGAGAGACAATGTCCATGGTGAAGACATGCCTCTCTGTACAGTCTTTTGGAAAGGAGAAGTCCTCCAGGAGATTGAGGCGTGCGTGGTGTCCTTCACATAAGTGGACAGTGCTGACACGACTGGCTGAAACACACTGTCCAGAAAGTCAGAGATGAGTGCTGTGGGGCAGGAGCAGCAGATACAATAGGGCGTCCTGGTGTGTTAGCCTTATGGATTTTGGGCAGGAGGTAAAACAGGGGCTCTCTGGGTTCTTGGACCACAGCAAATTGAGCCTCCCATGGAAGATGACCTTCGTTGATAGAGGCCTTGATTGTTTTTCTAACCAAGGCGTTGTCTGGCTTGGTTGTACATCTGGGGACTGGGCTGTAGAAGGCGGTGTTGGACAGCTGAGACCTGGCTTCCTGATGTACAAGTCTCTCTGCCACACCACAACTGCTCCACCTTTATCCGCAGGCTTGATCACAATGTCTGTCCTGTCCTTCAGTTCCTGTAGAGCTGACTGTTCTGCAGGGCTGAAGTTGGAATGACGAAGGGGCTTAGGTTTTAACTGGCGGATCTGGTTGGTGCAGACGTCGATATAGTAGTCTAGGGAGGAAAGGCACCAGGTTTGGGAGTCCAATGGCTGGGAGGTTTGTGAAAAAAGGAAGCAATGTCACTAACATCTTGGGGTGGAGAGTCACAGACAGAGGCATTTTTAAAATGGGCTGCCAGACGCAGTCGCCGAAAAAAACGCTTGCAGAGGAACAGTGTGCTGGCCCAGTTGGTTGCTGGCTGCAGGGCACACATTTGAGTCCTCTTGATAACAGCTGGTGTTGGCCCTCTGTCAACCCCAAGTCAGGGGGGATGGTGACAACCAATGGGGGTTCACTGCAGGGGCACTGGAAGGAGGAGGCAAACTTTCTGTTTGAGAGGGCCAGTAGTTTTTTCTTCTTTGTTTCAGTCATAGAGGCATATAAACTTTTGGTTGGCAGACCGAATAGTAAGAGATAATAAAGCTTGAGGTGTGACGATCCATATATGATGAAGTTGGTATTTTCAAACGGATGAGGGTGTGGTTAATGGATTTCACACGACAAAGATATGCATTCACTGTTTCTCGCATGAGTTGAAAACTGGCTGAGCGTAGGATACGTCCCATGGTAGACTTACGGTAGAGGGTTGAATTTCAACTGAAAACCCATAGGAAGAAGTCTTTTTCTCAGACAATACTGTGTGAAGTTGATGTGGCTGGTCAGTCTGGTCTTTTCCAGAGTGGAGACGCAGATAACTAACACCAACACACTGAGGTATAGTTGGCAGAGTTCTCAACTGAGCCAGGGCAGAACCAAAAACTTGGAAGTGACGAGCATGACGAAGAGAAAGCTTAACAATCAAAAGAAGATGAGGAAACAGGAGAAGGAAGGCAGGTCGCAGTCGATGTTGGGGAAGTGCGTTGTGGCAAAACAATAGATGACTGCAGATCACCTTTGAAGGAGAAGAAAATGGTGAAAGAGTGCACTGACCAGGGTTTGAGTATGGTGATCGGGGAACAAGAAGGAAAGCAAGCTTTCTGCTCATAGAGCTGTCATCAGGCTTAGAGTTAGTGGGTGACAGAGACAGATCTTATATGAGGACTGGACAATAAAAAAGAAGAAGGAATGAACAGAGCTCAGAGACAAAAGGAAGTTAACTGGGTTAAGCAGTGAGTAGAATCATGAGCAACTTAAAGTATAAAGCAAGAAGGCCTGTTTACAAAACGTGCGTGCGTCCGTGGGTGTGGTGTGTGTGTGTGTGTGTGTGTGGTGTGTGTGTTGTGTGTGTGTGTGTGTGTGTGTGTGGATGTTGTGTGTGTGTGTGTGTGTTCTTCAATTTAATGTCTATTACACATAAGTGATTTTAGACAACCAAAAATAAATAAATAAACAAGGTAGAAAAGGAGGAAGGGAGGGGAGGGGTGGATAAGACAGGCAACTGAAGGAGATAAAGAGATAGAGAAACAGGGAGATAGAAAAAGATGAAGAAGTATAAATGGAAAACGGAAAAAGAGAAAAAGGAGAATCAGAATGGGAGTCGGAAGAAAACATGTTAACATGAATCAAAATTGCAACCTATAACATAACCAGAATAACATTTTTAAAAATCAAATGAATGCTAAAGGTAACAGGATAATAACATTTTAAACGTGAAAATAGAATTATTAAAGAAATCTAAAAATGGTACTCTGAACAAGTCCTAAAACAATGTCACACACGTGTGTGTGTGTGTGTGTGTGTGTGTGTGTGTGTGTGTGTGTGTGTGTGTGTGTGTGTGTGTGTGTGTGTGGTGTGTGTGTGTGTGTGTGTTGTGTGTGTGTTCCAAGGGAGTAATTCAATGCACAACTTACGAGAAAGGGTTGCCTCCCTTAGATCACCTTCTCTCTCTCTCTCTCTCTTCTCTCTCTCTCTCTCCTTCTCTCTCTCTCTTCTCTCTCTCTCTCTGTGAAACCGATACATGCGCGTTCGTGCGTGCGTGCGTGCGTGTGTGCGTTTTGTGCGTGTGTGCGTTTGTGCGTGCGTGCGTGCGTGCGTGGCGTGCGTGCGTGCGTGCGTGCGTGTGTGTTTGGCGTGTGTGTGTGTGTGTTCAAGTCAAGTCAAGTCAAAATTATCTTTATTGAGGGTTAAAAGAATAAGCTTTGCAGCTTTTTTTCATCCTGCCCTCCTGTGTGTGTGTGTGTGTGTGTGTGTGTAAGGTGTGTGTGTGTGTGTGTGTGTGTGTGTGTGTGTGTGTGTGTGTGTGGTGTGTGTGTGTCGTGGTGTGTGCGCGCGTGTTGTGTGCTGTTTTGCTGTCACAGAGATCAGCAGTGTTGAAGACCTACACACGTGCAGAGATCCAAGCATTTTTGTTTATTTTGGTTGTTGTTGTCGTTCTTGTTGTTAGTGGTTGTGGTGGTTGTGGTGCTGTTGTTTCTGGTAGTCATGCGTTGACTGTTTGTGATGACGCACTGTGTTCTCTGATCCTTTTGAACCACTCAGCTGTTCAAGTGAATCCATTTCACTCGAGTGATTATTCTTCAATGTTCCAGAAGATTCCTACGCTGATGGTGCACACTTTGCGTGTGGATGCCAGAAACAGCAGTATGGGAATCACCTCTGTCGTGTTCATTGCGTAGTGTTTCTGAATCACACCAACC
>CM031612.1:81353068-81360568 GCA_018398815.1 Conus ventricosus
GATCGGTTCCCTTGTCTTTGCATACTTTTTGCTGACGGCCGTGTTACGGAGAATATTGACTCCGTAGAAATTTGATTCCTCGGTTCTTTTTCTCCCGAGAAAAATGAACCGTTCAGTTTTCTACAGGTTTGGAGTCAATATTCTACGGAGTCAATATTCTCCGGAGAATATTGACTCCTTCTGTAGAATATTGAATCCCATGGTTACGGAGCATATTGACTCCCGTAAAAAATGACTCCTGTGTCAATTTAGTTGCTACTATGTTTGATTTGTAAGTATATATACGTACATTGATAATTATTTATCCATCCCAATATTCTTCTTATAAAACACACTGGTTAATTAATTTGTAGATTGTTTCAGTTGATGAATTTTAAAGTTATCTATTATCATTAACATTAGTAGTAGTAGTAGTATGTCATTATAATTGTCTGTTAGTGTGAATGCACATGTTGACGTGAGCGTGCGTGTTGGGTTAGCACACGGCGCTTTGGGCTAAATTCATTTGGAACTGTGCCTGTCAACATATCATCATCATCATCATCACTTTTGTTGTTGGTGGTGGATTTTTGTTTGTTTGTTTGTTTTATTGTTGACGATGCTGCTTTTTCCACAACTATCACTGTTTACTGCAGATTGTTATTAAGATAGTAAGTAGAAACGAATAGATAATGACCACTATTGCGGTCTCTGGTCAAAGTCCTGTCATTACGGCAAGTTGCAAGGAACACAGCTTCGTTTGTCGGCTAAACGACATCCGTTTTTAGACTGTGAACTTAAAAAATAAAGCGCATGAAGACTGGAACATGTCGCAGGACTTCTAACACGCCGACACGGCCAAGGCATTAGCTGAGTCGTCTATGCTCGAGCCAAGAAGTTCAGCAACCGAGCTCTGAAAACAAGGAATCAAAGGATTTTATGAAGTAATCAATAAGGTTTTTCATACTGGTGTTTTTTTTTTTCACGAAATGATAGTTCATTAAATGTTTCACGGGTGTGCTTTTGAGGAAAAGATATCAGACTTGGCAGTAAACTTTAATTATTGGAACCTTGCATGTTTTTTGTGTGAAACATATGCCTATCTGAAATAAACTAGCAAAACTATCTGGCTCTGGTAGCATGCAGGATGGGTACAGTCATGTTGGTTGATCTCCGCATCAGCAGGTCTCCCGTATAATTATTTTGACAGTTTCGCAGTGTGCAGGATGATGCAGGTCGATAGATCTCCACTATAAAATATACTTGAAAGGATCCTGTGTCGATGATTGACTATGGTCTGAACTTCTGTCCAATTTTGGAGAACTATATCAGCATCCCTACTCACACACAGAGATATACAAGCATACATACTGTCACGGTTTGTTACGAGGCCTATGACGATTGGCCCATCTAGGGTAGTAGAATTGTTCATTTGGTTGTTGTCGTCGTTGTTGTCGTATATCTGTCCCTTAATGTGGCTTGTGGTGTGGTTGCACCTTTGGTGTGGTTTAGCTCAGGTTAGGTTTACTTTCTCTCTCTCTCTCTCTCTAATTCCACTGCCCGTGCAATTCATCCTGCAGGTTCACGGGTGGCTGGTATCTTTTTCTTGTACTGGCTGTCTCTATCGGCCTCTCACCTGTCTTTTCACCTGCCGCACGTGCGAGGTTCCTCTTAGGCTTGAGGTATTCTCACCGTGACGTAGCGTGGCATGTTGGCCGCCATTGCTTAGGCAGGTTTTCTCTTCACTCGAGCGGAAGATGTCTCGGGAGCGCCTGCTCCGGTCCTGGTTCTTCACCTTATCGTCGAAGGTACAGTCGGTACTTTCATTTCCTACAGTCGGCCTGTAGGAGGGAGACATCACTTCATCTTTTCCGCATCTGCGCTGCTGTCCTCTCGACTGGACAGAGGGCAGAGAGAGTCGTTTGACCCGCCTCTTTTGGGTCACCCACGGGTAGCTGGTAAGCATCAGTTTCGTGGTTTATTTGTTGTTGTTTTTTTTTCTGTTGTTAGCCGGCTAATTCTTCTCTTTTGCGCAATTTGTTTTTGGTTTTCAAAATTATAAAAGAAATATTGTTGAGACCACTTTTTCTGGTTAATTCAATCTTTAACCTGGCCAGTCAAAATTATATCTTAAAAGTCTTTCTCCTTTTTATGCATTTGGTGATGCGGTAGTCGGCGGGGATGGGAGAGAACCTGGTGATTCAGGGTTGGTACTTGCTTGGTCTCGCTCGTCCGCCCTGTCACAATTGCCGGGCTCACATTCTTCGGCCACCGTCTGTTTGTGTGTGCAAGGAGAACGAGTTTATGTTCGCGAGCGTGCGTACGCATGATTAGTCGTTTGGATGCGTGGTGGGAAATTTGTGTTATTTTGAAATGTTGCCATAAAATGTGGGGATAATTGTGCCATTGAATTATTATTATTTGCAAATGTGGTGGCAGATGTAAAGCCATGGTTGCTTTATTAGTTCAATTCCTAAGAAAGGAAAATGTTAAACGTGAGTGAGAGAAGGATAAAGATAATTCATATTTTTGTCACGAGTTTGTCTCGAGGCCTACGACGTTTGACCCATCTAGGGTGGCGGAATTATTCGTTTGTTTATTGTCGTTGCTGTTGTCGTGTATCCGTCCCTTGATGTGGCTTGTGGTGCGGGTGCACCTTGGTGTAGTTCAGCTCAACTTCGGTTTGTTTTCTCTCTCTCCTCTCTCTTATTCCACTGCCCGTGCTATTTATCCTGTAGGTTCACGGGTGGCTGGTACCTTTCTCTCGAACTTGCTGTCTATCGGCCTCTCGCCTGTCTTTTTACCTGTCGCACGTGCTTCGTTTCTTTTAGTTTGAAAGTATGCTCACTCAGTGACGCAGCATGGCATGTTGGCCGCCATTGCTGAGGAAGGTTAGCTCTTCACTCGAGCGGAAGATGTCTCTGGGAGCGCCTGCTCCGGTCTTGGTTCTTCACCGTATCATCGAAGGTACAGTCGGTATCTTCAATTCCTACAGTCGGCCTGTAGGAGAGGGACATCACTTCTTCTTTTTCCGCACCTGTGCCTCTGTCCTCTCGACTGGACAGAGGGCAGAGAGAGTCGTTTGACCCGCCTCTTCTGGGTCACCCACGGGTAGCTGGTAAGCATCAGTTTCGTGTTTTGTTTGTTTTGGTTTGTTGTTGTTAGCCGGCTTAGTCTTCTCTTTTGCGCAATTTTCTTTTGTTTTCGAAATTGTAAGAGAAATATTGTGTGAGACCTTTTCTCTGGTTAATTCAATCTTAACCTGGCCATTCTAAATTATTTCCAAAATTCTTTCTCCTGTTTATGCATCTGGTGATGCGGTAGTCGGTGGGATGGGAGAGAACCTGGTGATTCAGGGTTGGAACTTGCTTGGTCTCGCTCGTCCGCCCCTGTCACATTCGCCGGACTTTTATCCTTCGGCCACCGTCTGTTTGTGTGTGCAAGGAGAACGAGTTTTATGTTCGCGAGTGTGCGTACGCATGATTTGTCGCTCGGATGCGTGGTTGGAGATTTGTGTTATTTTGAAATGTGGCTATAAAATGTGACAATTATGCCATTGAATTATTATTTGCAAATGTGGTGGCAGTTATTAAGCGATGGTCGCTGTGTTGGTTATTTCCTAAGAAAGGCAAATGTTAAACGTGAGTGAGAGAAGGGTGAAGATAATTCATATTTGTTTTATAACCTGTTGATTTAATGCAGTCTTTTACCTGCATCGTGTGAGAAGACCCTAGTGAACATTCCTGATTCGATGGGTTTACTGTGTTATGCTCAGGTCTGTGTTGAGCTGGATTATGGTGCATTTAATAGACTTCCCCTCCCCATCATGCGAGTGGCTGTTAAGATTTGACAGCATGGGTCAGACTGTACTGACAGCGGGGTTCCAGTACCCTTCTTCCTTCCTCCTTCCTTCTTCCTTCCCTCCCTTTCTCCTCTCCTCCCAGCTACGTTCCCCCCCCCCCCCCCCCCCCCTTTCGGGGCTTCACCCGGAGTACGGACTGGATGGTGCCACGTGCTGGTTGAGGCCACGCTCTGGCTGAGACCACGGACTGGATGGTGCCACGTGCTGGTTGAGGCCACGCTCTGGCTGAGACCACGGACTGGATGGTGCCACGTGCTGGTTGAGGCCACACCTCTGGCTGGGATCGCGGACTGGATGGTGCCACGCGCTGGTCGAGGCCACGCCCTGGTCGGGACCGCGGACTGGTAGAGGAGCCCGCCGTCTTGACTGGCCGGCCCTGACCCCCGTCCAGGACCTCCAGTAACAGCGCCACGTTTTTGCCCCCCCCCCCCCCTCCCCCCCCCCTCCGGGACACGCTCTTCACTGCCTGCTTGTGAGTCGAGGGTGTCGGCTTTGAGCGACTCCCTGCGAGAACCGACCCGTTCGGAGCACCTAGTGCGACAGGGTGCTCCCAGTAGACTTGACAGAGGCAGGGGTGTGGACGCACTCCATGGTGTTAGAAGGGATCGATGCTGGAAATGTTTCTTTATAATTGTGTATATGTTATATGTGCTGGAATGCTGTAATTGTGATTGTGTACGTCGTATGGTGAAATGTTATTTATAATCGTGCATGTGTGTGGTGTTGGAGTGCTTGATTGTGATTGTGCATGTTGTGTGCGTTGGAGTGCTTGATTGTGATTGTGCATGTTGTGTGTGTTGGAAATGCTTATTTTGCTGGTGTGAATAAATGGGGTGTTGTATCGTAATCTTTATTGTGTGTCTCTTGCGGGCGTGTGAAGTCAGTCACTCCCTTCACTCCCACCTAGACCGATCCTGTCAGGGCAGACCTCCAGGGGTCGGTCGTGACATTTGTTTTATAGCCTGTTAAGTTAATGCAGTCTCTTACCTGCTTCGTATGAGAAGACTTTAACGAACATTCCTGATTTGGTTGGTTTGCCGCGTTATGCTCAGGTCTGTGTTGAGCTGATGTTGTGGGTGTATTTAGTAGACCTCCCCTCGCCCATCATGCGAGTGGCTGTTAAGGTTTTAACAGCATGTGTCAGACAGTACTGACTGCGGGGTTCCAGTGCCCTTCTTTCTTCCTTCCTCCCAGTTACCCTTTCCCTCCTCCCTGGGGCTTCACCTGGAGCTTGCACTGGTTGGGGCCACGCACTGGTTGGGACCGCGCACTGGTTGGTGCCGCGCACTGGTTGGGTCACGCACTGGTTGGTGCCGCGCACTGGTTGGGGTCACGCACTGGTTGGGACCACGCACTGGTTGGGGTCACGCACTGGTTGGGGTCACGCACTGGTTGGGACCACGCACTGGTTGGGGCCACGCACTGGTTGGGACCACGCACTGGTTGAGGCCACGTACTGGTGGAAAAGCCTGTGGACTTGGCTGGACGGTCCTGATCCCCGTCCAGGACCTCCAGCAACAACGCCCCGTCCCCCCGGGACGCGCTCTCCACCGTCTGTTTGTGTGTGTCAAGGGTGTCGGCCTTGAGCAACTCTCTTCAAGAACCGACCCGGTTTGGGGCACCCAGTGCGACAGGGTGTTCCCAGTAGACTTTGAAGAGGCCGGAGTGTGAGGGCACTGCATGATAGGGAAAGGGAGGGTGCTGGAATTATTTATTTATGATTATGATTGTGTATGCCATGTATTGAGATGCTTGATTGTGATTGTGCATGTTGTGCGTGTTCGAATGCTTGATTGTGATTGTGCATGGTGCGTGCGTTGAAATATTTATTTGTGATTGCGTGTGTTGATGTGAATAAATGGGGTGTTGTATCGTAATCCTTCTGTGTGGTCTCTTGCGAGGCGTGTGAGGTCAGTCACTCCCTTCGCTCCCATCTAAACCGATCCTGTCAGGGCTGACCTCCAGGGGTCGGTCGTGACACATACCCTAAAACACATAAGAACAAGCAAGCCAAAACATGAAATAAATGAAATTTTAAAAAAATCAATCAAACCAGACAAACCCTGCAGAAACTGTGCATTTACAAACTCAGTAATAAAGTAAGCTTATACATAGATCTATCGACATGGAGACCTATATTGCTGTGCAGATCTACTAATGCGCGGATCTACCAAACAATCCAGTCAGTGTGCTACGCAAATGCAACGAGGGGTTCATTATAATCTGGCTTAAGTATAAACTGAACAGTTCGAATGATGAATTATTGGCAGAATACATTTCCGACAATGTTCTCTCGGGTTTCAGTTCGAGATTGGTCTCTGAACGACATGGATGCTGCCAAGATATATGATCTGAAGAAGTACATCGGAGAAAAGATCATACCAGACAGAAAGAAATCTTCGAAGAGACAGCAAGAAGTTCTTTCTTTCTGAGAGCAATGATCTGTTTTACAGGAATCGACAAGGCGACAGTCTGCGAGTTCTTTCCACAGAAGACAGGGACGAAGCGCTACTCAGTGTCCACGTCCATCAACACGGCGACCACCTGGGTGTGAACAAGACATGAGTACAATGATCATCCATTTCTATTTTATCGGCGTGTTGATGTCTTTGCTATCTATTCCCTCCTCCCTGCCCCCACCCCCACCCCCACCCCCCCAGCCCCATAATATTACTACTCTGCAAAACAACGCAGCCCTTACCAAAGGCAAAAAAAAAAATGTTTGTTTTTGGTAAAATGGCTGTAAAAATAGGGTAGGGCGGATTTTTTTTTGTTAAGAATTTTTTTTTTAGCACTGAAACGACAAAATCTTACTTCTGCTGGAAGAAAACGGTTTGTGTCAAGAAGGAGAAAGACGACTCAAACTGTGTTTGCAATCCTGGCGTACACCTGCAGCTAAAATAAAAGTATGTCACTGCTAGTGTCAATTTACTGTAGTTTCCAAAAGCATGGTAGGCCTACTTCGGTCTTCCACTTTCGATATAAGCTTGACTGCTTTGTGTGTGTGTGTGTGTGTGTGTGTGTGTGTGTTTGAGGAGAATAAAAGAAAAAGTGTAGGGTCGGCCGGGAAAATTAGGTTGGGTCGTGTGACCAGAGACAAACAACTTTTTTCTTTGGACAAAGCTCTTTGCTCTCTCTGACACGCGTTTTTGCATTAGCTTAGATGTGTTGTAAAGTTAAACTGTTGAAAAACCAGAAAGTCCATAAACAGCAAAACTGGCACAGATTTCGAACACCATAATTCTGAGAAGTTTCGAGCCACACCATCTTCGTTTGCTACTTACAAACAGCGTCACGAAAGTAAAGTGAAGTAGATTATTGTGTCATGCTAACAAGATAAAAGGCCCAGACAGTTCACAAACTGCGTGCGGCACTTATTCTTTGCACCGCCACTCTGAAAAGACACCAAAATCTGTTCGTCGTGACCTTGTGACCATTACCACGGCTAGAGTTGCTTTAATGAGTTAATCCTCATATTTTAACACACACACACACACACACACACACACACACACAACACTACACACATACACACACACACACACACACACACACACACACACACACACACACACACATTCAAAACATTTTTTTGTATGAAAGGCAAAATAAAGCCAGGAAACTTTCTCACCTGCTTTTATTAGACAGTGAATGTAGTC
>CM031612.1:81373123-81405498 GCA_018398815.1 Conus ventricosus
TACTAAAAGGCGCTTGCGTAACACCCGGGTCCGTCAAATGTTCCCTCTAGACTCTCCCCTGGACAGTCTACGCACGCCATAGCCATAGAGTATAGCGGGACAGTGTGATTGTGGATTGAAAGTTAATGCTACTTAGTAGCCCCCGCACTCCCTCTTACACTCCCTTCCCTCCTCCTCGCCCCCCCCCCTCCCCGCCCTTTCCCCCACCAACTCCACCACCCACGTCTTTCCAGCCCTGTGTTTTAAGAAAAAGAGGAAGGGGGGGGGGGGGGGGGGTAGTTACCGCCGCGGACACAGACAACGTAAAGTCCTGCACTTTTATTTGTCTGTGTCCTTAGCGGTTTACTAACCCCTCTTTTTTTTTCTTCTAAATTTTAGAATGCTGAACAATAAAGTGGTAGGGGAAAACAAGTGTAGGCTAACAATTCTACTGTCAATGTAGGAATGACTTGGTATTTTGCTTCGTTTTCCACCCTCAAGTCACTCCGTTCTGAAACTTGTGTTTCTAAGGTCTTTGACTTGTAGCGTGTTGCTCTTCCATTCCGCCCCCCCCCCCCCCCTCACCCCCCACCCCCTCATTCCCCTATCTTCCTGGCCTTGTTCGGACTACCGTCAGTTTAAAGCATGACCCCATCACCTGCCTCCTCCTCCCCCCTCCTGTCCAACGTGTCCCTCCCACCCCCCCTCCCCCTCCCCCCCCCTCCCACACTCAACTGCTTCCTCTCTTATAATATTTTAAAAGAGAGAGAGAGGAGAGAGAGAGAAGAGAGAGAGAGAGAGAGAGAGGAGAGGAGAGAGAGAGAGAGAGAGATGTACTAGTCTTGTAAAAACGTATGTGTTTCATTGGGAGATAATATGAGAAAGAAGTAGAAAGGAGGGGTGGGGATGGGGATGGTAGAATATGCATACCAGCAAAATGTTAAGGGTTGGATTAAAATTGACGTATGTTAGGAAATAAAAGAGATCCTGACCCAATCCTAAGAGTTCACGTGTGCCCACAATGGTGCCAGTCTTACCTGTCCACAGAGTTCACGTGTGCCCACAACGGTGCCAGTCTTACCTGTCCACAGAGTTCACGTGTGCCCACAACGGTGCCAGTCTTACCTGTCCACAGAGTTCACGTGTGCCCACAACGGTGCCAGTCTTACCTGTCCACACCGTCTGCATGCAAATGGAGGAAGTCTACAGCGCCATCCCACCCCTCTCGTACTCCTTCAGCAGGTAGCCATTGTCAGCATTGATGAAGGTTTCCCGTTGCGGCAGAAATTGCTGCTGCTGCTCCCTCTTCTCCCGCAGTCTGTCCTCGTTGGGGATGGTGAGGGAGGGGAGACTCCTTGTCGACACTCTAAACTGGCACCTGGGGCCTGTAAAGCCAGTCGCACAGCGGGACCGGCAGAAACTAAATATATTATTTGGCATAAGTAGTGTCCCACCATTGAGGCACGTTTGAGAGCAGCTGTCAGACGTCGCACGGTCTGGCATAAAGAGACTGAGGACAAGGAGCACGACGATCACCCGAGTGCCGATGACTGTTGTGGACATCATCTTCTGAATGACAATGGTCGTTGTCAGCAGACGGACTGGCTTTCTGTCCAACAGATCTTGTGAGCCTCCACTGAGTAATGATGAAGTGTACAAACAACTGATTTTGATGCTGAGCTCTTGGGGTTGTCTCTGCCACGCACACGTTCACCGCTGTGATCAAGTCAACCAGCCACTATTCGCTATATTCCCAAAGCCTAGCGTCTGTGTTTATCTATCATCCATGTTAATCCCGCGCCACGTCTGCACAGCCACTCCGTTCAGCTGCCATCATCTGCTGCGTAGGTAGATATCTAACTACTGAGCACATTTACTTGTCAGGGAACACACACACACACACACGCACACACACACACACACACACACACACACACACACACACACACACACACACACACCACACACACACACACACACACAGGGGAGAGAGAGAGAGAGAGAGAGAGGAGAGAGAGAGAGAGAGAGAGAGAGAGAGAGAGAGAGAGACTGACAGACAGATAGATCGACAGATATACAGACAGACAGATAGGCAGAGGGACAGAGAGACAGACAGACAGACAGGCAAAGATAGAGACAGGGCAGAGGAGAGAATGACGGACAGAGAGAGAGAGAGAGAGAGAGAGAGAGAGAGAGAGAGAGAGAGAGAGAGAGAGAGAGAGAGAGAGAGAGAGAGAGAGAGAGGAGAGAGAGAGAGAGAGAGAGAGAGAGAGAGAGAGAGGAGAGAGAGAGAGAGAGAGAGAGAGAGAGAAGAGAGAACAACTCTTTTTTAATGAGGGAAAACGAATAAGCACAAAATGGCTTTTTTACATCCGGCCCTCAATAAAGGGAAATGTATAGAAAATACGAGAGAGAGAGAGAGAGAGAGAGAGAGAGAGAGAGAGAGAGAGAGAGAGAGAGAGAGGAGAGAGAGAGAGAGAGAGAGAGAGAGAGAGAGAGAGAGAGAGAGAGAGAGAGAGAGAGAGATCAGACCATACCAGACCAGATCAGACCAGACCATACCGGATCGGACCAGATCAGACCGACCAGACCAGTGTTTTTGTTTTTTATTTGCTGCCCCAAATTCTCTGCACCACCTCAGAGGCAGTGCCCCACCCCCGCTCATTCCGATACCCGTCCACAGCCACAGCCTGGTCGGCCCCGTCACAGCCCCGGCACCGGCAATCCACAGGGAGCAGTCAATGTCAAGTCGTGAAGAGGCAACCCACCGGAGGAGACACTGCACTGCTGCGAGTCACTTCGGTGGTGTGCAGTGGCAGCTGTTCTGATCTAACATACGCTGGACACCACTCTAAGCCCCCTACTGACGACAATAATTGCTTAGTCGCGGAGCCGGCGTGAGTGAGCTCTCTCTCAGGAGGGCGCCACCCGTCCGTCCACGACAGCCCCCATGGACTCGCCGATACCGGTGCCCCGACGGAAAAAAACCAAGGCCACAGACGTGGAGAAGACATCGAAACTGAGGTCACCATGAGAGCAGGGCATGAAGGGCCACAGAATTTGAGACAATTTTTTTTTTGTAATGCTGATCGTGAGAATGAGGATGATTAAGATGATGCTACGGATTTTCATTTCGGTCTGAGACAAACATGACCTGCAGAGTTGGTTAGGAATTTGAGCAACACTCTCAGAAACGCATCTATTAAGTGGATGAAACTCAATGTGTATTCCCAGTCTTCCCAACAGAGTCCCCCCAGCAAACTCAACTCTGGTTGGAGGCGGTCGAGACAGAAAAACCACATGACTGATGGGTTTCGAACCCACGACCTCACAGTGGGGATTTCCGCGACGCTAACCACTTCGCCACGGCGGCTGGTTCACCGCTGATTTTGCCATTCACAGTAACGTGGGCTTGACGAAAGGAATAGGGAGCGGCAGTTAGGAATATAATCCCCATGTTTGTGTATTGTCCGTGATATTTTATAACCCCCACCAGCAGGTGCATTCGGCAGTAAGTTTTCGTCGATGCCGCCACAGTTCAAATTCGTGTTGGACCTCTTGTGAGGACAAGACAGGGAACTGTAAAAAGCACTGCTTGTTGACAGGTTTTGATCTCATCGATATCTTGCTACTGCCATCTTCTGCTTTAAAACGGAAGTACCCGAAGATCGCGTAGGGCCAAATGGTGCTGCGCATTGGGAAGGTGACACCTTGCTCATCAATGTAAACTGCGTAGACACTGGTCAGAAGCACACAAAGAAAAACAGCAAGCAGAAAAAGATTGAAGAACAAAGAAAGGGAAGGAGCAGGGGGGAAATGGAGGAGGAGGAAGAAAAGGGGGGACATCAACGTGATGAAGAAGAAGAAGAGAAGAAGAAGAAGAAGGAAGAAGAAGAAGAGAAGAAGAAGAAGGAGAAGAAGAAAAAGAAGAAAGAAGAAGAAGAAGAAGAAGAAGAAGAAGGAGAAGAAGAAGAAGGGAAGAAGAAGAAGGAGGAGGAGGAGGAGGAGGAGGAGAAAAAGAAGAAGAAAAGGATGAGAGAAGAAGAAGAAAAAGAAGAAGAAGAAGAAGAAGAAGAAGAAGAAGAAAGACGAAAGACGAAAGACGAAAGAAGAGAAGAAGAAGTAGATGAAGTAGAAGTAGAATACCTCATTTCTGTGTCTATGAGCAGATATTGAATACATATGATAATTAAATTTAAAGTCATAGTAAATACCTATGGCCGAGACCTGACAATTGTTCCTTTTAAATTTTTTTAGTTATTTTCTTTTAGATAAAATGTTGTTCATCTTTAGCGTCATGTATATGTTATGCTGCTTTTGAATACAATGCGAGTCTGTGTTTGTGCACATTAATCCCCCAGACGTTCACCCTGCAACTGTTGCTGTTTGCACATCGATGGGGTCCAGGTCTTACTGTATGTGCATTGCCTGCATGCACATTTTAGAAAGACCACGGACATTGTTTCAAATTCAGTAGATAGGATTCATGGGTAGGGTAGATTTTGCTGTGATGTTTTCACACACACACACACACACACACACACACACACACACACACACACACCCACACACACACACACCACACACACACACACATGCGCGTGCGTGCACGCACATACACACTAGCTCGCAAAATAATACACCACTACGCGCCCGCATATATACATATATATTTTATAATTATATATATATATATATTATTTATATATATATATATATATATTATATATATATATATATTGGTGTGTGTGGTGTGTGTGTGTGTGTGTGTGTGTGTGTGGTGTGTGTGTGTGTACTCATTCTCACATATGCCAAAATACACACTTACACAGACACTTTTACTGTGCCCCATTCACGAGCAAAAATAAAAGCATATTCATATTCAGACAGAAACAGATTTTTGGAACCTTCATCTACAAATTTTTTTTTTTCCTTCCTTGTCTGTCTCTCTATGAGTCTGTCTCTGTCTCTCTCACTGACCTCAAAGCTGCTGACTCCCGCCAGACATTTACGTGTTTCTGTACTTCTGTCCACTGCTCTTACTGAGTCTCCATGAGTCATTATCAACATGTAAAGTTCATTGTTTTACGTGCCTGAGTATTACCTTTTCTCCCTCTGTTTCATTCTGAGAGTGTCTGCCTCTGTGTGTGTGTGTGTTGTGTTTTGTGTGTGTGTGTGTGGTGTGTGTGTGTGTGTGTGTGTGTGTGTGTGTGTGTGTGCTCGAGGCACGCACTATATATATATATATATTTATATATATTATATATATATATATATATATTATCCAATTATAACAAAGCTTGCTCTTACGTCTTAGATTGAAGAAATAGGGGGACGATAAGCATTCATATCTGCAGTGGGAGATTAATTTGCCCCAAAATAACTGTATGTGCTTCAGTGGGTGAATGGGGAAAAATAAAATAAAAGCTTCGCAAAATGATCCTTCAGCAAGCTTATAGTCTCCAAGGGGGAGACAATCTCCAATGGGGAGGAAACTCACAACCCCTTAACTCCTGGTCAGATTACCGACATTTCGAACCTGATTGTTTCTCATCAGTGACCGCGGAAAGCGGTAATTTGACTCCTGCCTTTTCGGTTTTAAGAAGAATTTCTATCCCAGTGAAGGCTGGTGCGCAATACCGTATTATGTTTATTGGTTTCAAAAAACCAACCAAAAGGTGCCACCTAAGAAGCAAAAGAAAATCAGAAAGAGCAAAACAAGTTCCAATTTCTTGTGAAAAATAGAAAATTAAAAAGTAACCTCTTAAACACAAGTGCTGAAGCCAGTTTTTGGAATGAATCCGCAAGGGACTAAATTACAATGAACTAATAAATTCCAAGGATAAGTGCCGGCACCATTCCAGCAACTTACAGAGCAGCTTTGGGGTTGCAATGGGCTGCAAAAAAAATTTTTGAATTATAAACAAAGCTTGCTCTTATGTCTTAGATTGAAGAAATCGGGGGACGATAAGCATTCATATCTGCAGTGATAGATAATTCTGCTTAACTAACAGTATGTGCTTCATCATCATTAATATATATATATATATATAACACACACACACACACACACACACACACACACATATAATATATATATATAATATTATATATATATATATATATAATATATTATATATATATATAATATATAATATATATATAAAATCAGAGTTAAAAAGCCACTCAGAACGTTAAAAGTGCTCAACCATGTAGGGAGCGACATACAGTTTAAAATAGGATTTTAAAATGAAGAGATTAAAACCTACAGATCAGTATGTTTAAAATGCCTAAAACAATTTTTTAAGTGCTCAACCCTTGGGGAGCAACATTAATTAAAACAAGTTAAAAGAGGAATCTTAAAACTATCTACAAATTTGTTTCAAGCGTGTTGCGCCGTCATCAGGATGGTTTTTGGTTTGCCCACCGCCGATGTTATATAGCGTGTGGGCTCCCGTTTGCGGTTGTTTGCACGTGCGGGTTGGCTGCACGTGTTTTTTTGGGGCTTTCAGGTTTTTGTTTTGGGTGTGTTCACTAACAACGATTTCCATTTATGCCTGCAGTTGTTTTACTATTTCTGTTTTGGTGTTTAAAGTTGCTAAGTGTGGTTTGCATAGTATTAACCATTTTTCAGTTAAACATAGGTTGCACCTTTTTGAAACATTGCTGTATGGTGATGCTCTTTTTATGATTTTCCAGGATATATTGTAACTTGTTTTTGCGTCTTTAAGTTTCCGATATATTTGCTCAGTTCTGTTTGGTTTTTATATTTTTCTTTATTAAATGACTGTTTGTGGTTTGCATATCTGGTTTTGAAGTGGTTTTCAATGATCCCTATGTATGTTTCTTTTTCATTTTCTGATGTCACAGTAGCCTGGTATACAATGTTGTTGTGAAGACATTTATTGTTTAGTGGGCACTGCTCCTTTCTGGTGCAGTTGCAAGATTTCCTTTCTTCACCCTTCTTTGCTGTGTGATTTTCATTTTGTTGGATGCGTCAATTACAATCCAACATGTAGACTAATAAACTCATCCAAATCTGAATTAGGCAAAATAAGCAAGAAAATTCTGGAAAAAAATATAAAGAACGTAAAATCAAACTCTGAATACAACCTCTGGAAGAACACATACGAAGTTATCCAATGGTTCAAAAAACTCAATAAACAAAGTAATACAGTATTCATCACATTTGACATAGTAGACTTTACCCATCTATAGATGAGGAACTACTCACCAAAGCCCTGAAGTTTGCCAGTAACCACACAGATATTACAGGGTCAGAAATGGAAATCATTCTCCACACCAAGAAAATATTACTACACAGCAAAAATGAAACCTGGATCAGGAAAACCAACAGAAACTCAACATTCGACGTAACCATGGGATCATATATGAGTGCAGAAACAGGTGAAACTGGTCGGACTATTCATGCTGTCCAACATCAAGAAAAAACTCGGAAAAATAGTCGGACTATACAGAGACGATGGCCTTGCTGCACTAACCACCAACCAAGAACCATCGAAAACAAGAAGAAAGAACTATGCAAAATCTTCCAAAACCACAACTTAAAGATTACCATTGAAGCAAACAAAAAGGTAGTGAACTACTTAGACATAACACTGGAGCTCAACAACCACATATATAAACCATACAAGAAACCCAACGATACACCTCTTTATGTACACATCAAAAGTAACCATCCACCATCTATATTAAAGATCATACCCCATGGCATAAACAAGAGACTATCAAACCTGTCATGCAGTGAGAGTGTTCAACAATGCAGCAGTAGAATACCAGGAGGCACTACAAACAAGTGGATACAATTACAAATTACAATACAACCCAGACAACAACACAAATAAAAGCAAGAAAAATAGGAAAAGAAAAATCATATGGTATAACCCTCCATACGACGGGAAACTCAAAACAAACATAGGAAAGAATTCTTCCAACTCCTAACAACTTCATTTCCAAAAGAACACAAAGTGTCCAAAATATTTAACAAAAACACTGTCAAACTATCGTACTCATGTATGCCCAACCTCAAAAACCTAATTGACGCATCCAACAAAATGAAAATCAACACAGCAAAGAAGGGTGAAGAAAGGAAATCTTGCAACTGCACCAGAAAGGAGCAGTGCCCACTAAACAATAAATGTCTTCACAACAACATTGTATACCAGGCTACTGTGACATCAGAAAATGAAAAAGAAACATACATAGGGATCACTGAAAACCACTTCAAAACCAGATATGCAAACCACAAACAGTCATTTAATAAAGAAAAATATAAAAACCAAACAGAACTGAGCAAATATATCTGGAAACTTAAAGACGCAAAAACAAGTTACAATATATCCTGGAAAATCATAAAAAGAGCATCACCATACAGCAATGTTTCAAAAAGGTGCAACCTATGTTTAAAAGAATGTCGGGAATTTGGCTATAGAGAACAGGAAAACACCGATTCTAACTCACCCCAGCCCTCACCTAGGTTCGGGGCTAGGGCGACCTAGAATCGGTGTTTTCCTGTTCTCTGGACAAGTAAGACTTCAATAACCAAAAAATAACGATTATCTACAAACAAACATACTGTGTAGGATTATCTGTTTTTAATACTAATTTACTAAACTTTTCAGACTTTAATTTTTGTTTAATCCTGTGTTTTTCCTGGTCATTTTCAATAACATCATTTTCACGCATACATTCATCAAATGCGTCTCTGTCTTTCATGTGAAATAAAACTACAGTCTTTAACTGTTCTCTAAAGTCTTTTAAAACCGAGTTAAAATTTCTGACATAAAATCCACACACTTATCCCAGCATGTCTTCCACTGAAAGCTAGTTTCGACAAAGCGTTTCTTTTTTTTAACTATGTCTCTTTCTGCCGAACAGTCATCTATAATAAATAGTGTCTGCGTTCCTTTAAAAAATTTATAAAAGTATTCTAAACACTCACTTAGCTTATTGCTAGGATCAACTAAATATATGCCATCATCTGTCCATATAAACCTTCTATCATAATATGCTTTGTTAAATTCAAGCGTTGGACAGAAAATCACAATATGAGCAAAATTATAACGATAAAACTGTTTGTAATAGGTTGAGGACAAATATTGTTTTCCCACAACCAGTTTGCCCACAAATTAATGAACAATGAGGGGATTTTGTCATAAAGTTTAACTGCTCCATAGTTTTATAACAGAATTTAATCTAATCCAGTTATTTTTTTATCATGCTCTCCGTCAAAACCTGTTCAGTATAATAAAATCCTATGAGGCCTAAATGCGTAAGATTAATCCAATTCAGTTCTGTAAGATTGTTTCTATTTAGACTAATATTGATTTTGTTGCTTGTTGTTATGACCTTAATATCCTCGCCATTGTGAAGAATGACGACGGTAACTTTAAGTTTTTCAACGTCTAAGTTTTGCCAGCTAATTAGAATTCCTTTAGAAGGACGTCACTAACGCCCACAACCCATCCCTCCCCTTATCTTTTAAGACAGAAATTTCAAATATCATTGTGAACGCATCTCCTAATTTTATTTGCAGAATGAACTGTAATTTTGTAGAAGCATCCTTTAAAACCGTTTCTCTTCTGTGGAGGATGTACTGTTTATTCTCATACGGCTTTATTTCAATCTCTTTCCGACTATTGTCGTCTGCATAAGACTTACATGTAAAGGGCCAGAGTTGAATGCTTTTCTGAAACCTTTTTGGCGGCTAAAAATGTAAATGGGCTTATGAATTCAAATTTTATGTCCCATTCTAAATATGGTTCCAAGTGCCATTTGAGGTCAGGTTTTCGAACTATTTTATATTCATACTGACCAACATTATTTGCTTCTAGATTGCGCAGCTGTCTAGTTTAGGAAACTTTTGCTGTCGCCAACCTCTTTGCGTTTAAATCACCATCTTTAGTGTACTCAAAACCATACAAAGCGTCTATCTCACCATTCTGTTCAAAGTCTACAACGTCTGCAAGGTCTTTTAATTCTAAGGTTATACACCTCACAGGCGCCAATGTAACTCCCGGTTCTTCTGGCCCCCGCGACATTTTTTAGTACAGTTTTATTATTTTATTTCCAAAACAATGTGCAGGTTATCACATTTTACGACTTTCCCTGTTTTGTCTTTGATTTTTATATTAAAAGGATCCGACCTCCCACAAGCTAATTTTTTAAACTGTAATTAGGGAATTGTATAATTTCATAATCGCAATATGCGGCTTTCCCAGATGGAAGAGCTCTTAAACAGTTTGAGGGCCTTCCATCATATAAGTTTTCATCAGTGCTTAGCTCATCCAAATGAACATAGAGTAATGAATGTAATGCAAGATTGAGCGGACTTTCCCCCTCATAAGTAGTTTTGTCTGGTGTAACAACAAATCTTTTAGTGTCCTGAGTGTCAGCTTCAAAGCCTAACATTTTAGCTAGCTCTTATCAAATAAGTAATTTGCTTCTTCAGGTTTGAATGTAACATGTTGTCAAATTTGCATTGTTAAGTTTGAGAGTAATGTCGAAGTTACTCATTGCTTCTTTTAGTGAGCAAAACCCGTAATAACCATCAGGTATTGTTAACTGGCAACTTTGAGCCCTATGTTATCAACTTTTAGAACCTTATTATTGTTCTTGGTTTCGCTTATATTAAACCATACGACTTTGTAAAATATTTCATGGAGTGCGACCATTCTGCTTCCGCAATCGTTCTTAACAGCTGCTCTAAAAACGAAGGACGGTCTTGAGTTGTTATTGTTACAAACATTTTTAAACGAAATAAAAATGAGTGCGTCAAATATAATACTAAAGCAAAATATTCTGTTGGGCCGCACTACCATCTTAAAAATATAACAACTGATACTCTTGTCATTTCTGTGACCCAGACTGACACCTTTCATAAAAAGGTGAGTACTCCATAAGCAGATATCTTAACCCTCCTATTAAAAAAGACTACATCCCAAAAGTGTGGTTTAGTCATCCGATGCAGTTTTATCAGAACCAGTTAAACTTTGCTGTGTTTTGTGCAACAACTGGGTGTGGAGTGTCGTATGCTGATCACTTAAATCATCCTGATCCTTTGGTGAGGTCAGTGTATAGATTTCATTTTTATTACACCTTCAGACGTATTTTGACTGAACTGCAGCACCATTGCCAAATGACAAAACGTTTAATCCATTCAGCAACAGAATAGACATGAAGGCTTTTGAAAGGATCTGTAACGATTTAATATTAATGTTAAGGAAGACTTTAGACAAAAGTCGGATCTTAATCATGGCTTAGGCACCCTTATTTTGGGCGTGCACAGAAAGTATAAGGATGACTGGAATCCTCCTTACACATCTTTCTCTTCAGGCACAACTGTTCACCTAGGTCCATAGAGCAAGAGCATAAAACAGCATAGACAACATTTATCTTAGACACTCTAAGGGTCTAAACTCAAGCAGGAATAGAACGAATAAACGATTCTATTCGTCCATACGTTTGGTGTTTGCTAGGTTCGCAAGCACAAACGAGATCGAGCATAACTGATTCTTCTACTGGTTTGGATGCACAAAAACAATACTTAGCAAATTTAGAGGACGCCATTAATTCTACAGTTGATTTACCTTCAAGTATAAAAAGGTACCAAAATGTTTTGCAATACGCAAGATCGAAAGTAGACTTTGCTGTTGGCACTGGTTTATACATGCTGCCTTCTGACCTCAGACTCCAGGTAGGAACAATAAATAACTACAACAATGAAATCCTTGTGGCCGGCAATGAACAGAAGGTCGGAAAAAACTATATAAATTCTGAGCCAGTAATATTGCAAACAATAAAAAAACAAGATGACCCCCCAAGATTAAGTCATCCAATCCCTGAGGTCCAAAGCCCAAAGACCGTTGAAGACCGCAAAAAAAGTAATGACCATGAATATGAAAAGACAGCACTTGTTATTGGATTAACTGGCCTAGGATTACTTGGTCTTTAACTTACTAAATAGTAACCCAACTATTAAGAGAACTAATGTCCATAAGTGCTCAGCCATAAAGCCAACTACTTTGCTTGCAGTAGACAATAGCCAGCTAACGATACTCCCTATATACTGGCAAAGAGTCTATACCTTTACCAGCTAATTTTTTTAATAACTCGCAAGATGATCAAGCTGTTTTTTTTACCCATGATTTATCAGGCGATGGCGGTGGAGGCACTGAACTTTGACCTCCACCGCCGCCTGTAATAGCCATCACCAGCGTACTTATTGCAAATCCTAAGGCTGTTATACGCTTGCTAATGTGACTCCCTGCTCTCTAAACAGCGTTTTTATTCGTTCTGCTAGCGTTGTGTTTCATATAAAATTCTTTGGATAGTTTCTCTTATTCTGATCACTTGAGTTCGTAATTGGTCTCGGTTAGTAGACGCCGCTTTAGTCTTGCTGCTCTTTCTTTTTCAAGATCTTTTAGTCTTTGGGTTATTCTTTCTTTAACACCAGACCCTAGTTGGCGTCATCAGCCTCAACGAGTTTTTCTTTTTCTCTTTTTATATGCTCATCTATTTCACTAGTTTTGCTAAATTATCTTTTAATTCGTCTCTAATTTTTCTTACAGTACGATCAATAACCTCTAATTCTTGCGGGGTATTGGGGAATCATTAATTGTTTTTAATGCTGTTTCTTCTGAAAGACTGGTTTCTGCTTCTTCTATGTATTTATTATTCTGTCTGCAGTTGGAATTAAATCTTGAAGTTCTATGTTTTGGGAAACTGTTGGAGTTCTTGTAGCGGGTTTTGAAATTTAGCAACTGCTTCCTAGCTGGTTTTTGGTGGTTTAACAATGCCTAAGCGATTTCGATCTTCCGCCCTAAGTCTTTGTTTAATTGTAGTCATACCTACAAACTTTGATGAGTCTCGTTTTATCTGTAAGCTGAACAAGTTGTTCTCGGTTGGGGCCGATTTTCACAAACAAATGGCCACCATCATCTCGTTCAAAATCATTAGGGTCTATAAAGTTTTGGGAGGTTTTATGTTTAAACTTTTGTAAATGCTTCGGCCGTACTTTCTGTTAATTCACGCCGCAATGAGATTGTTGAGCGATGTTGTATCAAAGGGGCCGTTTCATCACCCATGTTGTCTCCAGCATCTAAAATAGCTAAATCTTCATAGTTAATTCCCGCCATGTTTTTAAATAATTAACTTTTTATTTTGTTTTTTATAAAAATGTCACAAGAATATGGCTCGATTCTTGACCCGCATAGAAAACTGAAAAAACCCCGGGGCGTGAGGGAAATAAACGGAATATTACTGTTCCAAATAATCCATCTACTATTGATGTCGGATCAAATTCTTACTGTTAGATTTCCAGACCTAGGAGCGGATGATGTGATTGTGCCAGGCTCTGCGCGACTTACTTTCAAAATAGAACTCACATCAGAAACAGACCCCAACAGAACAGTTGTCCAGAATCTGGGGCGGGCAATCGTTAAGAAAATTTCTATAAAACTTGAGGGGAAAGAAGTATTTTCTTTACACAATGCAGACATATTTTTAACCTATTCTGATCTATGGCTAACCGCGAATGAAAGGGAGGATCTTGCATTTCAAGGAATTGAAAATGAAGAAGCACTAAAACTTAGAATAGACGCCGAAGTCCCTGCAGATGCTAAAAGCAGCAAAAAGGCTTTAGCTGTAAGTTATGCGTATGGTAATCGCTTTTCATACCCTTAGATTTTGAGTTGTTAAAAGCGCATGCCCCATACTTTCAAGGAGCATTAAAAGACAGATTGTCATATGAACTAACTTTTAATGAATACAAACGTGTTATCAGATCAACAGACACCGAAGCAAAGTACAGCATTTCTGACATCTCGTTAGAGTTTGACGTTGTTAGCAACGCTAATCTAGCAAGGCTGATTGAGCAACAATATAAGTCAAGATTAGCAATATATTACGAAAGAGTGCATCATCATTCAACATATCCCAAAAGCAGGGCAAACACTATATGGAATTTTAGTTTTAGCGCCCCAGCAAGATCGCTTAAAGGTATTTTATTGCTGTGCGAAGATGAAGAACCATTCAAAAGACAAACTGAAAATTTTGTTAATCCTAAAATAACGAAAGTGCAATGTACAATTGGAGGGCAGCCCTAACCAAATCTACGCTAGCGGGCTTAAACTTATCATCATTTTGATGAAATAAGAAAACTGTTTGGAGGCAGGGAGGGTAGAAATCCAATGTTGACCTTGTGTCTAAAGATCTACAATCTACACAGCGTTACTTGATCATTATTTAACAACAAAATACGGCTTATGGAATTGACCTATAGTCAACAGAGGATAATGAGTTGCATGGAAGTGGAGAAAGGTTAAAAAATAATAAACATTCAAATTGATAAAGAAAAAGAGGCCGATAACCACTTAACGTGTATTTGTTTTTAATATATGATGCGCAGCTGAACATTGAAGATAACAGATTAGAAACTACAAAATACTAAATTATTTTTTATTTTTAAAAAGCATGCCTTTCAGAATTTCCAAGAGTACATGAAGAAGAGATAGTAGGCGACTCTGCTGCTGTAGAAAACCCTGACATAAAAAACCTTTAGATTAACAAACATACGCAAATGCAGCAAGTACTAGAGCAGGACCTTTCAAATACAGCAAAACCAAACGAAGGTATTCTGCTGTCTTTAATGCTGTTACTTATGTTAATACAGAGCATCAACTATAAGCGCCGCATCAGCAGAACGAGTGTTGGTCTTTTAGCAACGGGCATAGGCACACCCGCAGCTTTACCTCTAGGCGGCTTGTCTTTAGCTCTCGGCCTGTGTTCAATAGCTGTTGGTGCTGCTAGCAAAAAAATAAAAACTAAACTCCAAAAGCACCAGCCATGGTTCAACTAATAACGGCTAAACTTAGTTCTTTTAATCTGATAATAAATAAAGCACTAGCTGACTCAAACATCACGGATGAAGAATTTAAGCCGTTTATACAGGCTGATTTTAATGACTACAAAAGACAAAAGTTTGATCTTCAAAGAAAGGCAAGGACAATGTTTGTCTCAAACAGCCAGACACCGAACAGATAAAAAAGGAATGTTTAAAAAAAGTAAACGAAACATTAAACATCTGCTCTAAACAGCTCACATTAACAACGCCAAAGGGTGTTTATACTTTAGTTTATGAGTCTAAACACAAAAAGACCATCGATATTGATTAATTATTTTTTTGATTTAACTAAATATTTTGAGTTAGAAAAGAAACTCAGCATGGATAAAATATATGAAGGCCCCGACGAATTGTTTGAAGCAATGCAAGAAGATATTATCAAGAGCACTGAATGATATTGATTAGAAGTCATTAATCCAGCAAACGTACAGGCAAGTGTTGCTCATGCTATTTCTCAAGTTCCAGGTAAACTAACAATAGACCGCCAGTTAAAGTAATGTTAGCTGTTTTAAATCGACTATGTAACAATAATGAAGAAAATCTAGAAGTCTGGGTCTCGACTAAACAGCAGACTATTCTTTCTCATAATGACTTAACACCCGGTTGGGCAGACGAACTGCTTACACAGTTTGATGTGCCGCTGAAGAAGCCAAAATGAGAGGCTCTGGTTGGTCGGAGGGCGAAGTCTTAGAGATCAGATTAAAACAGGCAAAGTATGCACCGATTGTTGGCAAGGCTTACATTCCACTACCTCCAGCATTGGTAGCGAAAAAGGCAGTTTTAAACATAAAGAATTCAGACAACAAATGTTTCATGTGGTGTGTTCTCGCAAGGCTGCATCACGTCCGCAAAAACGCAGAGAGAGTGTCTAACTATTGGGATTACATTAATGATCTTAACTTCGATGGAATATCCTTTCCCGTTAGCGTGGATTCCATTGATCAGTTTGAAGAACAAAACAAACCAATAACTGTTAATATCTACACATGGGATGAGGAAACAAATCTACAGCCTATTAAAGTGTCCAAAGAACAGTCCAACATAGGCGAGCCAGACAAAAATCATGTTGACTTACTACTAATGTTTTCACCAGCAGGGCTACCGCATTACACATTGATACGCACAATGAGTAGATTATTGGCTCATACTCCAAAATTGGGCATAAACAAGAATTCTGTAGAAATGTTTAACAAGAATGCCATCCGTTCCAGCCGCGCTTGAACATAAAAAACATTGTATCGGCCCAGTTTGACTGTAATACAGAACTAATTACGCCCCCACCCGGATCTAAAGTTAGTTTTAAGAACTGGAAACGACTGCAAACAAGTCCATATGTTGTTTACGCAGACTTCGAGTCGCTTATAGTTCCCTATGAAGGGCCGGCGCCACAGAAACCTACAAAAACAGCCATAGTGAGTAATCACCAGATTTGTTCATTTGCTTTCATTGTTGTCAGGTCGGATGGAGCTCATTCAACGCCAGAATTATATAGAGGACCAAATGCGGCTAGAAGATTTTTACAGCGCATGCAAAAAGTGCGTAATGATTGTTCTAATAATCTGAATTTATCTGAAATCATAATGACGCCTGAAGACCAACAACAGTATGACTCAGCCACACATTGTTGGATTTGTGGTTTAGGCCTCTCATCAGACGCAGCGAATCCAACAGGTGGCCTTGGTGGCCAGCGGGTAAGAAACCATGATCACATTAGTGGGAAGTTCAGAGGAGCAGCGCACAGTAAATGCAATCTTCAACTAAAGGTTGACCCAAAGACATGGAAGCTGCCTATATTCTTTCACAACTTGCGAGGTTACGACTCTCACCTTATAATGCAAGCAGTAACCAGCGCCTTCAGGGTAGCATGCATTGCACAGTCATCAGAAAAGCACATGTGTTTTAATCTGAATAACATGTCTTTTTATGACTCTATGCAGCACATGATGGGTTCATTAGAGTCGCTGGCTATGTCCTTAAAGTCCTGCCCAATAACGGAAGAATATTTTGACTCAACTCTCGTTAGAAAGGGTGTTTACCCTTATGAATACATGAACAGTTGGCAAAGGTTTGACGAAGATACACTTCCGCCTAAAGGCGCGTTCTTTTCTAGTCTTAGAGGAAAGGACATCAGCGATTCCGATTACCAGCATGCTCAAGATGCGTGGCAGAAGTTAGAGTGTAAAACGATGGGAGACTATCATGACTCCTACTTGATGGCCGATGTATGTTTGTTGGCGGACGTCTTTGAAAATTATAGGAAGACCTGTATGAAACATTATAGCCTGGATCCCGCGCATTACATTTCTGCGCCTGGGATGAGCTGGGACGCTTTCTTAAAGTTTACTGGAGTACAGATTGATTTATTGTCTGACCTACCAATGATTCAGATGATTGAAAACAGATTGCGCGGAGGAATTAGTATGGTGTCGCATCATTATTGTAAAGCAAACAACAAATACTTGGACGACTATGATCCGAGTAAAAGGTCTAACTATCTCATGTATTTAGACGCAAACAATCTGTATGGATGGGCTATGGCGCAATCACTTCCATTACGCAACTTTAAAATGTACACAGGTGGCAGTACAAATAATATTCAAAAAGCATTAAAGTGGTTGAGCAATTTGACGCCGGGTCAACAGCGTGGTTTCATTCTGGAAGTTGACTTAGAATATCCTCATGAACTCCATGACCTGCATAATGACTATCCATTAGCAGCAGAAAGTCTAAAGATGGCAAAAACAGAACACCTAAACTTGTGCCTAATCTTCGCGGCAAAAAAAATTATGTCTGTCATTACAGACTTCTACAATTTTATTTAAGACATGGTTTGAAATTGACAGCTGTTCATCGTATAATTGCTTTTGATCAAGAACAGTTCATGAAACCATACATCATGAAGAACACTAATCTCAGAACTAAATCCACAGATGCTTCAGAAAAAGACTTTTTCAAGCTGATGAACAACAGCTGTTTCGGAAAGACTATGGAGAATCCGCACAAGTGCAAAGATGTCAGATTGGTCACCAAAGAGAACGAAGCAATTAAGCTGACTTCAAAACCAAATTATCAGGACTTCAGAAGATTTCATGATCAGCTTTTTGGCATAATGATGAAAAAAAAGAAAGTCAAATTGGACAAGCCTGTATTTATTGGGTTTACTGTTTTAGAATTATCAAAGCTTTTGATGTTAGAGTTTCTTTATGACTACTTTAAGCCCTTGTATCCAGAGTCCAGAGTACTTTACACAGATACAGATAGTTTTGTTATAGATATCCCTACTGAAGACATCTATAAAGACATTGAAATAGAAGTAGCTAAAGGGCATGCAGGATGGTACGACACATCTGATTACCCTAAAGATTCGCCTTTGCATTCAATTACTAACAAGAAGGTTTTAGGAAAGATGAAAGATGAATTATCTGGAAAGGTGATCAAGGAGTTTATTGGTTTAAGATCGAAAATGTACAGTATTCGAGCCAGGAGAAAACCATTAAGAAAGCAAAAGGAATATCTCGCAGTGTTGTGCAGTCAAACATATCGCATGACAACTATAAAGAAGCATTGTTTGACAATAAGACTTTTCATCATGACAACGTAAAACTACGATCTAATCTACATAAGATCAGCACAACCCTTGTAACAAAGAAGTCATTAGATAAAACAAACACAAAACGAGTATTTGTTAATCCAGAGTTTTCATATGCAATCGGGCACCGAGAACCGTAAATTTAATTAAAGCGGAATTGTGTCTGGTGGGATTATCTGCAGTTCCTCCTTCACAAAAGATCTTTGAGGAGCTGGTTGTTTCGTTGTGTCAGTTTCTCGTAAATAATACACAGGCGGATTCATTTTTACAATTCTTTTTATTTCATATGGATCAACACTCCAAACTGGATCGGTTGCCCTGATGCGAGTGTCCCCTTCTGCTTCCCCCGGTAAATAAAGGTACCTTACTTTTAAACCAAACGGTAATAGTTTGCTGGTTGTACTGGAGTCTTCTTCAACATTTATTGTTTGTTTTTTAATTGCTTGTACTGGTTTTAGACCTTTAAATTCTTCATTATTCATTGCGCGCAAAACTGAAGGCAGTCTTCTAACCCATTCTGTGTTGCGAGAATTGTCAATAAGCTCTCTGTGATATTGGTAGGAAAAAAGTCTTTCAGCTAACTGTTTGTTAAAGTTTTCAACTAAAGCCTGTGATCTGTGAACTCCTGGAATGCCTCTTTTAATGGTAACTTTATGTTTTAACAATAATTGATTCACTTGACCTTTAAATTCTTTTCCATCATCGACTTGAATCATGCGAGGATAAGTTAAAGGACCTCGTTGATATATCAGTTGTATAGCGACAGCAACAGCAGAAGCACTCTGTTTGTGTTAATGGTTCCGCATCTTTGTATCTTGAAGCTATGTCAATGACTGTAAGTGCGTACTTAAATCTTTTTTGTCTAATCGTATCATGGGGTAAATATAGAAGATCCATTTGATGGGTGTCGTTTGGTATTGTATTCACAAAATGTGGTCTCTGTATTCGTCTAGGCGCAGGTAAATAAATTTGCCAAATCGCTTGTTTAGATAACCATTCTTTTGCTGTTTGTTCACTGACTCCCGCTGCTTCGCTTAGCTTTTTAATTGCCGTGATTCCCTTCCAATATCCTTTTGGTGAATAATAGATTTTGTTCATTTTTTATTTAGCCAATATTATGCGCAACAAAATACACAACAGTCATACCAAAGGCAATAAACGCGATTTCTTGCATCTTTTGTTTTTCTGATGGATGATAAAAGTCGCTGAATTTTGGTGGGGGCAATGTCTCAATTGGTTTGCCTGTTACAAGATAATACTCTTTTATTGCTTGATCAACATCTTTAAATGTGTAAGCTGCATGCCCCTGTTTTTTCAGTGTGTTATTAATAAAATCTAAACTGCTCAATTCTCTGCTTTTCATAGCGATCTTGTGCTGCGGCTAGTTGCTCCATAGCTTTGTTATGTCTTTTTCTCTCGCCGTCATCCCGTAGTTTACTAAATGCGTAATTACTTCCGCTAAAAGCAAGCGCATTCACTACTGCACCGCCTATCATCATTACGAGTGAAGCCATTTTTTATAAATGTATTTTTTTTACATATTTATATTCTCTGGAATTATATCTTGCTTAACTAGAAAATCTTTCGTAGCTAACGAAGCTGCAATAATAGCAATCAGTTTTGCTGAATCCTCAAAGTCTAGTTTGCCAAGATCTGCCGGTTTTATTTTTAACAGGCTTTTACCAAGCATCGTGTATCCTACACTTAGACCTCCGATAACAGCAGAATGGTATACGAGGTTGGCGACAGTTTTTTCGGTGCTCATTTTAAAAAATAAAATAATTATAATTAATAAAACCATGAACAGCGATGACCTGCTAGAGCTACAAAGCGGCCTAAACCGTCTTGGACTTACAAATGAAGAAGTTGATGACCAAGCTATTATGCCCAAAAAGGAAAGGCTGTATTCTTTGGCGGCATGTGGAAAAACAAAACAGTTCCTCGGAACTGAATTCAGCATAGAACAAATTCAACAGATGTCGCCACAAGACATTTTAAAGTATCACAACAGGTATGAAGCGCAGCTGGGTCTAGAATGGTAAAAAGTGTTGGGCAAACGGTTCTTAGTTTGTACACTAAACTAGTTAGTAAATTTGCTCCCATTGATTCTGAACAAGACTTTATGTATGATTTAACGCAGGATCCAGTTTAACAAAGTCATTAGAGTCTCTAAGCTGTGATCTATATTACAGATTTGGAACATTGTTATCACCATTAATCATGGGATTAATTACTTTTAATCATATAGATTTTATTTCCCTTCAAAATGAACAAGCCAGAAAATCAGCAGAATCAGGAAACATTGAATCAGGTGGAGAAAGTAACCAAGCCAGAAAATCAGAAAACACTGAATCAGGTGGAGACCAGTGAAAAGCATCCTCATCCTGGGCGTGTTAAAGCAGGAAAAAAATTAGCAGAGTGGAACAAACAACAAAAATTAAAATTACAATCACAGAATATAACTCATAATGAAAACATAACACCGCCAACGCCAGAACAAGTTGATTCAATGCCAGCTATAAAAACTCCATGTGATTCAAGGCCTACAGCGCCAAAGTCTTCATGGAATATTGAACTTAAAACTGTTGCCATTTTTGGCGCCCTTGCTGCTGCTGGGGGCGGTTATTACTGTTATAAAATATATAAACAATGGCAACAAGAACCAAAGCAGTCAAAAGAATCTGAACCACTAAATACAGAAGACAAAAGCATGCCAGAACCGCCAACAACAAAAGATCGTTTTGATCCATTTGAAATGTAATAATATTTTAAGAACTTAATTTTAAAATTTTTTTGATAAAAATAGATCATGGCGTATTATAAAATGATGAAGTCAATAAATAAAGACATGGAGTCTATAAAAGACATTTCCATAGACCAGAATTGTAATCAATGCGGTTGCTTAGGATGTAAGAACTTCATTAAAATCTATGCTAACCGATCTCGCGCAGAGAACGCTGAGCAAGACATCCTCAGCGATGACGCATTTTTTGAGGCGTGTGTGTACTATATTAGACATCTACTATTTAAGATAAAAACATAGATTGTATTGTTTTTTTGATAATTATAAGATAACTTGAATAAGAACTTGGTTGTACTTAGAGGATAACTTGAGTAAGAACTTAGAAGTGACTTGGGGTGACTTGAGGATGACTTGAGGATGACTTGAGTAAGAACTTAGAAGTGACTTGGGGTGACTTGAGGATGACTTGAGTAAGAACTTAGAAGTGACTTGAGTAAGAACTTGAGGATGACTTGAGGACGACTTGGGGACGACTTGAGTAAGAACTTGAGTAAGAACTTAGAAGTGACTTGGGGTGACTTAAGTTAAGAACTTAGAAGTGACTTGGGGTGACTTAAGTTAAGAACTTAGAAGTGACTTGGGGTGACTTAAGTTAAGAACTTAGAAGTGACTTGGGGTGACTTAAGTTAAGAACTTAGAAGTGACTTGGGGTGACTTAAGTTAAGAACTTAGAAGTGACTTGAGTGTGTGCATGCGTGGGGTGGGGGTGGGGGTGGGGTGGGGGTAGGAGGTGTGCATGCATGGGGTGGGGGTGTGGCACATCTGTCCTAGTTACGAGCACCACTACATCCTGTTAAACTCATGCTGCTAAAATAGGACGTTCACACATGAACGGCTATTTATAGTAGCAGTCAGCAAGGCTGATTTTACTGCAGCCCTCTTGCTGCTAAAATAGGACGTTCACACATGAACGGCTATTTATAGCAAGGCGGATTTTACCACAGTCCTCTTGCTGCTAAAATAAGGCGTTCACACATGAACGGCTATTTATAGTAGCAGTCAGCAAGGCTGACTTCACCACAGCCCTCTTGCTGCTAAAATAAGGCGTTCACACATGAACGGCTATTTATAGTAGCAGTCAGCAGCAAATATACTAAGGGCTGCCTAGCCCTATCTAGTTTGTTTGCCAAAACTCCCAAAAATCGCTATTCAGTTGCATAATCCTAATAATACTTTGACGTTTGCTACACAGTTCATTTATACTGATTCCTAGCTTGTGAAATTTAGGATAGTTATAAAAACACACAGAAAGTTGAATAAGTTTCCTAGCATACGAATCAGCCATGTTTACCTGCGTCTTGAGAAATGAACGCCATGTTTGTTTTTGTTTTTTTAAACATGACTTGAGCTGTTTCAAGCCAGCGCCCAACAATTAACGCGTGATGGATTGTTTTGCTTTGGCCGACTTTCAACAATACAGCGCCATTTATTAGATAAGGAACCATCTCATCAATAGTCAAACACGTATTGAAACCGGCTATATCTTGTTCAAGCAATATTTCTTTCAACGTTTCATTTCCTTGAACCAACAAACCTTTAAGATAGTCGTTCATTTCCAAAGCAGTCGGTTCACTTTTTTCCTTTTCTGTTCCTTCCAAAAAAGCAATGCTTCTTTTCGGTTTAACTGGTAGAGAACATGCTTCGCCTAGTTCTTTTTTTGACAAATACTCTAACATGCAGTTAAAGTAAAACTTGTGGTCTTGAATAGCGAGAGTCTGTTCTTCGGTAAACATGTTAGCCATTTTAAAATAAAACACAACTAAAACAGTGGTCACACCAGAGCACAGTCAAAAAACAACCTTCTTGTGCGGCAGTCCGGGAAAGAATGGCGAAACCGGTCATAGCAGCCTCGACGTGGTAGTGTCGACGTGGCAGTCTAGCATTCTCGAGAATGTTCAAGAACATTTGCTGATGCAATAATGTTGCAAGTTAACCAGGCCAAAGTGCGCCGCAAGCCCGGTAAAAGAAGAAACGCAGTAGGCTCGCGAGGCGTGTTTTATTGATTTTTTGGTCACAACATAGGGAGGCACACAGTTTGTAAACAGGTCGCTCGGCCTGCGCTGTGTTCTATGTGAACGAAGGCCTCTTGTCTGCGCCAGCCGTGCCCTAGCATAAATTAAGTGATCAGGTTTCAGCCTAATGGCGGGTCTCTATAACTCCCACCGCCTCGTGTCTGCCTGTCTGTTATACAAAGTTTTGTAGGTAGAAATTAGTCAGAATAAGTGTGCGGATTTTATGTCAAAAATATAACTTAGTTTTAAAAGACAAGCAAGTTTAGTAAATTAGTATTGAAAACGAATAATCCTACACAGTATGTTTGTTTGTAGGGCCGTTATTTTTTGGTTATTAAAGTCTTACTTGTCAGAGAACAGGAAAACACCGATTCTAGGTCGCCCTAGCCCCGAACCTAGGTGAGGGCTAGGGTGAGTTAGAATCGGTGTTTTCCTGTTCTCTGCTATTCAGTCATCTCAAAAGCACAGATATATTACATTTTTCATGGCAACTACTAATTATCAAACTAACAGCCCCACTTGTAATGGCTGCTCAGCAATGCCGAACACACTGTTGCCAGACGGCTTTTTACACAGATGACATTCAGTTCGCCGAGTACAGCGCGGTGAGCTGGCTGGTGGGGAGCAGCCTGCAGAATACACCCCTTTCCCTGATCTGCATTCACGGCTTGGCCTCTGCAGCTGTGGGCGAGCTGTAAACTCCCCTTACTCTCAAAACTAAGTGGCTTGCTCTGAACAGCTGTGTGTCTTTCTTTAGTCCACCAATCAATAGCTCGCTCAACTACATGAATTAATGAAGAAGGACCTTGTGTTTCTTTAGTTTGCTTTACCAAGTGTCACAACACGTCATAGTTTACGGGCTGCTTTACACGAGTTCTTCATGAGTAGTATCATTCAGCAATCATCGTGTGTCAGTGGAAAAAACCCAAAGCCAAAATAAACACTTCAACGTTTCTTTCACTATGAATTTGCGGGACAGTGACACTAAAGGAAAGAAAAGTCTACTCGCGGCATTTGCATAATGAATTTAACGAGCAGATTGAGCATACATAATTCACTGAAAACATGATATCTTATGAACGGATAGAGCTACGCTCACGAAATCTTGGGAGTTTGTCAACGATCTTAACAGTCGTTGGTCACAGAAATTTTTGTATGGGCACAATCAAATATTAGCGTAATTAGTCGCGGTTCCCCCAGGACCCATATATTGTAATGGGTCGCACATGACTAGTACCATCGGGGGAGGAATAAGCTGCTGAACCGTTCTTTATCAGCCGCGGGTCTTACAAGACCCGCGTCATCTAAATAGGAATATGCAATAGGGATAAACAATAAGGATATGCAATAGGGATAAGCACGAAAAAAGCCTCCGCAAAATGGGTGGGTCATGGGCTACCAGCACGATCGGGTCTGTGAAGTCCAAAACGTTATCCAGAAAAAAGTGAAAAAAGATATATCTAAAGTATAAAAAAGTCCCATGAAACTGAAAGGAAGATGGGAGATACGGACTGAACGTTGTGAGTTCTAGCAGATCCATGTGATAATCAGGGACCTAAAGAACTCTTCATGCAGTTTCTTACTTCTTCGCCTTCATGTTCATGTTAAAACGTACCACCCATAATCTTCAGAGGTCTAGCATCAACATACACACACGCGCGCGAGGGCGCGCGCGCGCACACACACACACACACACACACACACACACACACACACACACACACACACACACACACACGCACACACACACACACACACACACACACACACTCATCACTCACTCACGCACTCACGCACGCACGCACGCACGTACGCACCCGCGCGCGCAAAACACCACACACACACACACACACACACACACACACAACACACACAACACACACACACAGGAATTATTATTTGAGATTAAGTACATGTTGCACTGTCTTTACATGAAAGGTACTAATGTTGTATTTTCTTGGGTTCCATCGCACACCTCCTTCGTTTTTAATGATCAAGCAGATAGAGCAGCAAAAAGGGGAGCAAAGAATATATTTGGTAGTATTAAGGGTTGATTGTCCTTTATCATACAAGGAAATTAGTCATATAATCGAGAGGGATTTCTGGAGTCAGTACAGTTCCTCATCAAAACCTCGTCAGCAAACTCTGTCAAATTTTTGTGTCGATTACCCGACCGGTTTCTACCCTGACTTTTAGATTTTTATGTAATTCCTACGAACCAAGTATTGCCAGACTGTTTAAGTGCTTTATGTCGGGGGGATCTTTCAGTTCAACATGTGTTTTTGATTGTGAACTAACGAAACCCTTTTTTGAATGGTGTTATACCAAGTGCTGACAGGGGCATGTTAATGTGTTTGATTTTTTAGATTCGTTGCCAGTTGTTTCTCTTTTTTTAAATTAAGGGTTTTAACCTTTTGGGAAGTCCTTTAAAGGGAAAACATTTTATAATCATAATCGTAAGTTAGATTATTTTAGTTATTTTTATCTAATTTTTCATAGTTACTGTCCTACAATTCATCTATCCTTTATTTTTTTTCCATGTAACCACATCGTCCTCTTTTCTTTTATGATAATAGTCTAAAATTGTAAACAATATGTTATTTAGACGTCTGCAATCACCTATTTTGTGTGACGAGACGTAAAACAAATTCCTTCCCTTCCACACAAAACACACACACACACACACGCATTACTTACAAGATTAAAAACAATATTCACTAAAAGTTATTTTTTATTATACCCCCTCCCTTTCTTCACAAGTTATCCTCTCTCCCAGTGTGTTTACTTTGCACAGCAGGACTGTGCCTGTTCGCTCCCCCCCCCCCCAACTTCTTGCATGTTGCTTTACTAGACCTCCACCAATTTACTGATGAGAGATTCATAGGCAGTGAAGAATGAACATGCCCGGACACTGGACAGAGGACATAACGGCAGCTGGATATCAGGGTCGACAACTCACGCAAAACGTAAGTCTCAATCTTCATGAAATACAGATCACCACGAGTATTTATGATGACTGCAGAGCAATATAGTGAAAATATCAGGCACTACCTAACTCTAAGATACTCTGACAGTGTGTCAGCATTTCGTATGTCTTTCTTTGCTGTCCCAACCTCTGCGCCACCTCAGAGTGCACCCACGCCGCTCATTCCGACAACCCGTCCACAGCCACAGCCCGGTCGGCCCAGCCGCAGCCCCAGTACCGGCAATCCACAGGGAGCAGTCAATGTCAAGTCGTCAAGAGGCAACCCACCGGAGAAGACACTGCACTGCTGCCGAGTCACTTCGGTGGTATTCAGTGGCGCCTGTTCTGATCTAACATACGCAGGACACCACCTACTAAGCCCACTACTGACGCCAATAATTGCTTAGTCGCGGAGCCGGCGTGAGCGAGCTCTCCCTCCGGAGGGCGCCACCACGTCCGTCCAACGACAGCCCCCATGGACCCGCCGATACCGGTGACCCCGATGGAACCAAACCAAGACCACAGACATGGAGAGGACATCGAAACTGAGGTCACCATGAGAGCAGGGCATGAAGGGCCACAGAACTTGAGACATTTTTTTATGCTGATCGATGAGAATGAGGATGATTAAGATGATGCTACGGATTTCCATTTTGGTCTGAGACTACATGACAGGGCTGTACTCTACGCTTCCTTTCATAATATATCCCGGCTTTAACCAGGGCCGAGAGATACAGGCACCTGCAGTGTTTGTCAGGAAATTTGAGCAACACTCCCAGAAACGCATCCATTAAGTGGATGAAATTCGCCTGTGTGGTCCCAGTCTTCCTAAATGAGTCCGCAGCAAACTCAACTCTGGGTAGGAGCCAGTCGGGGCAGAAAAACCCCACGTGACTTGATGGGATTCGAACCCACGACCTTCCAGCCGGGAGTCCGCGACGCTAACCACTTCGCCACGGCAGCTGGTGCGCATGTCTTTTTACCCGTGATGAGCATGTAACGTCCGAGCATAGAGATTAAGGGCAGAAAACACACACACACACACACACACACACACACACACACACACACACACACAGACACACACAGACACACACACACACAACGACACACACAAACAACACAGACACAGACACACACACACAGACACACACACACACACAGACACACACACACACACACAGACACACACACACACACACACACACACACACACACACACACACACACACACACACACACGAGCGCGAGTGCATGCGCACAAGCACGCACGCGCAAATGCTCACACACACGAGCGCGAGTGCATGCGCACAAGCACGCACGCGCAAATGCTCAAAGAGAGAGAGAGAGAGAGAGAGAGAGAGAGAGAGAGAGAGAGAGAGAGAGAGAGAGAGAGAGAGAGGAGAGAGAGAGAGAGAGAGAGAGGAGAGAGAGAGAGATCACTTACTCGCAATGGTTACCATCTACGCAAACTAGGTCACCACAACAACATCCAGCAGAGTTGTGGCAACCAACACAGCCGCTTTGGCAATCTCTACGTACGAAATGTCTTAAAATATATCACATGTCTACACAATGCCGCACTCACCTTTCAATAACGGAGACGATCCAGTTTACTGTTCTTCCCAATAACCAAAAGAAAATGTCTATGTTGATCAAATTTTACGTTATTGTGCATTTGTACACCTTAGCACAGACATAGAAAGTTCATGACAGACCCTACCGTCATTCTCTCTGGCAGTGCTCTGTCTGTCTAAGCCGAGACGCAGAGGATTCTATATCCAGAGGTTGGCACTGATTATGGCAGCAAGCGTGTTTCTATCGGACATCTCTTGCTGTCAGAACATTATTAAGCCAGTGATGAATACGTCTGTTTCCTATCGGTCGTAAAAAGACAGTTAAAGCACTGTGCTTTGGACGGACGCTATATAACTGGACCAACCAAAATTACAAAGGAAAATGTTATTCTCGTTACCACATCAACGTAATGTGACAAAACATTTGTGCGGCTATATAACTGGACCAACCAAAATTGCAAAGAAAAATGTTATTCTCGTTAGCACATCAACGTAATGTGACAAAACATTTGTGCGGCCTTACTCCTGACAGACAAAATGAACAACCAAACAATCAGGTGTGGTTCTTATTTTCCTCCTTATCTTCCTGCCTTCTCAACCTCCTCCACACCCTCGCTAACACACACACACACACACACCCCACACACACACACACACACACACACACACACACACACACACACACGCGCGCGCGCGCGCGCGCGCACGCACTAACGCACGCACGCACGCACGCACGCACGCACGCACGCACGCACGTACGCACGCACTCACGCATGCATGCACGCACGCCCCGCACGCACGCACGCACGCACGCACGCACACACACACCACACACACACACACACACACACACAACACACACACACACACACATTCACACACGCACGCGTGCGTGCAAACACACACATACACTTCAAGTAATGATGAGCTATTAAGGAACATAACTGAACATTTTGGCGGAAGAAATATTCTCACACAGTACTTTGTGTTTCTTTCCTCTGAACTTCGATTTAAAATGAACAGGCAGATTGAGATCGATTTTAAATGAACAGGCAGATTCTGATCGATTTAAAATGAACAGGCAGATTCTGATCGATTTATAATGAATTTAAAATGAACAGGCAGATTCAGATCGATTTAAAATGAACAGGCAGATTCTGATCGATTTAAAATGAACTTAAAATGAACAGGCAGATTCTGATCGATTTAAAATGAACAGGCAGATTCAGATCGATTTAAAATGAAAAGGCAGATTCTGATCGATTTAAAATCGTTTTCTTCTTCCTCGTTCGCTTCCCATTAGATGAGCAGCCCGGTGTCCTCGATGAAGGCTGCCGTCCACCGCAGCTCCTCCAGGGTGTCGTACAACTTGGCTTCCACTGCTGTCGGTGTTGGCCAGTACTTCCTTCTGGATGCTGCATGCGTCATACAGTCTTGAAGGATGTGGTCTGTTGTCATTAGTCCCTCACCACAAGGGTACTCTCCACTCTGTCCAATGCCAAATTTTGTGTGCATGTGGTGGTGCAGGCGATTGTGTCCAGTCCTCAGGCGGAAGATCTTGACCTGTTCCCGTCGTCCCAGCAAATGGTATTTGTCTTCTGGGTTGTGTTTGGGGTGCTGGAGGTGCCACTTTATTCCTTGCTGTGCCTTGATGATTGTCTTGATTTTATCATATGACACCAGATTGTTGGCCTGCTCCTTCTGTGCACCATCTTTTGCCAGAATATCCGCTTTTTCGTTGCCTCTGATACCACAGTGTGCTGGTACCCATTGCATCACCACTTTCTCCACTCTGGCACTCAGGGCAACAAGGGCTGAAGTAAGATGGTTCTGTTCTTTGCAGCGGGAATTCTTGAGGGCTTGGAGTACGGAGAGCGCGTCTGAGAACACCACCACCTGCCCTGTTGTTCTTATGGAGTTCTGCGAGACTGTTGTGGCTGCCTCACAGAGAGCTTCTCGCTCAGCTCTAAGTTGGTGGAGTATTTTCCTGTTGGGATTGCAATTTCTTCATCTCCGTCTTTGTATCGGAGGAAGATTCCAGCTCCACCATCCCTCGTTGCTTCTGTGGCGGAGCCATCTGTAAAGACATGGGTCCAGTCTTCCTGGGGGTACTGGTTGCAGATGTACTCCATGGCCAGGGCTTTCCTTTGGGTGTCTGACTGTGTTCCTCTCTTCTCCACTCCGGGAATGCTGGTGACGACTGTTGGGAACACCTGCCTCTTCCAAGATGGGTGGGTGACATTTGCCGCGATAGGTTTTGCTTCGTGTTCCATCAAGACTGGGATCTGTCTTTCAAGGCGTCTTGACTGGTGGATGAAGCTGCCTCTTTTCAGCCGGCTCTTGGTGGGTCTGCTCATTCTGTCGTTCATTGGATGGTTTTCAAGGCGTTTGAATTTTGCTGCCTGGATGAGGATCTTTGTGTCCCTTCTGTCCTCCAATGACTGCAGCCCAGTGGTCTCCTCCATCTTCAGAATTGGGGTGGATCTCATGGCGCCAGTTATGACACGCTGAGCTTGGTTCTGTATCTTGTTGAGATGGTCAAGGTTTGACTTTGCAGCTGATGCCCATGCTGATGTCCCGTACTCAACTACAGATCGATTTAAAATGAACAGGCAGATTCTGATCGATTTAAAATGAACAGGCAGATTCTGATCGATTTAAAATGAACAGGCAGATTCTGATCGATTTAAAATGAACAGGCAGATTCTGATCGATTTAAAATGAACAGGCAGATTCTGATCGATTTAAAATGAACAGGCAGATTCTGATAGTGAAGAAAAGAGGGTTGTGGGCAGTGAGGGCGAGGAAAGTGAATGCTATGGAAGCAGTAGTCAGTAGATCTGTATTGCATCTAGAAACTGTCAGTAGCTTTTTCAACAGATGAATGGTGAGGATGAGCTGCTGACGTCTGGAAGAGCAAGCAGCCATTCAGGGAATGCTCTGCCAAACTAGCGATGAGCAACCGACAATGTTGTGTACTGAACGTGGTGTTAAAAACATTGAAATGGAACTTTTTAAACATTTCTTCCAATACGTACACAGATTCGAACTCTTTTGCACCCCTGGTAACCAAGGAGTCCTACCAGAACGGCATTGCATCGCACACTGTTATCAAAAAAGTCATTATTCTGTCAGTTTTCTCATAGAAAATTATGACGGTCAAACACAAGCGATGAGTTTTAATTCAAGTAAGAAGAACCCCCAGCACGTCAGCTTTGACCCAAGATATCTAGTGGTTCTCACTTCAAAACTGAAGGCAGACAGTTCACGTGGCCACGTTCTGCAAGATACGTGACGATGTCGTCGCCATTGATGAAATCAGAAGCATGTTCAAGCCATCATCGCCTGCACAGCCAGTGACGAAGGCCTCACTGGCACTCCGCACAGTTCCACTGAAGGACCCACAGCCAAAAATTTGTCTTCCTGCCAATAGCTACCAGAGACTGGAACACCTGGCCCAAGAAGACAGTAAGGCCAGGAACATCGGCACGTCTTTGACCAGATTCCCCTGACAGCAACAGTAATCCATAATCCTATATCTCGTTTCAAAGATTTATTAAAGTGACAGAATGATCGGCACGACGATTTCCAACGAATGGCAAGAAGACAACGTTTGCCAGAGAAATAGTTCGACTTAACACATAAATGGTTGAATGAAAAAAAAATGTAATGTCATATTTTGTTCGATTTGATTCAACCAAGTTAAGACCAGTAATATTGATTTCGATATAGGTTTTTACGTGTTTAGTTTGAGGGAAGTACTTGTAATCTGTGGCTGGAGGTCCCTGATGCCAGTAGTCTATGACTGAACAGAGTGAACTGCATTGATTGTGGCACTCCTTGAAGGCCTGTGTCTTATGACTGACATTTCCAACGTACACTAGGTGATACATAACAATGTTGATAAGACACCCATCTGTAAACACTAGGTGATACATAACAATGTTGATAAGACACCCATCTGTACACTAGGTGATACATAACAATGTTGATAAGACACCCATCTGTAAAAAGGCAGCACCTTGAGACACCCACCCAGCCAAACGTTCTGGGTTCGAATCTGGTAACTTTGAGAAAGAAAGGAAGAATGAAGGACAGAGAGACAGACAGACAAACAGACAGACAGACAAAAGGAAACATGAAATCTGAGTCATGATCTGTCTGTGGTCAGCCCTTTTAGAGTGTTGGAAGTTTAGGACTGAAACAAATGCCGGAAATTGTTGTTGTTGTAGTTTTTTTTATATTTTTTTTAATGCCTTTCTCTGTCAGGATCTCACTGGAGTTTCATCTTTTCAGCCTTACAGTCAGTGTGACAAGTGTTCATAAAGAACTCTCTGTAACTTACGCTCACGATCATGTTTAGGGGTTATATGGGTTTTAAAAAAGCCTGCCCTTTCGCATATACCCCCGGACTAGACGACATTCTCAGCAAAACGATACATTTCTCACACTGCGGAATACCCTCCGGTAAAAGTCTACTGAGAGAGAGAGAGAGAGAGAGAGAGAGAGAGAGAGAGAGAGAGAGAA
>CM031612.1:81405598-81418098 GCA_018398815.1 Conus ventricosus
TACATGTGATAATCAGGCACCCTAAAGAACTCTTCATGCAGAAGATGAATGTGATAATCAGGTACCCTAAAGAACTCTTCATGCAGAAGATAATCAGGCAAACCCCAAAGAACTCTTCATGCAGAAGACACATGTGATAATCAGGCACCCTAAAGAACTCTTTATGCAGAAGATACATGTGATAATCAGGCACCCTAAAGAACTCTTCATGCAGAAGACACATGTGTAACCAGGAACCCTAAAGAACTCTTCATGCAGAAGATACATGTGATAATCAGGTACCCTAAAGAACTCTTCATGCAGAAGACACATGTGATAATCAGATACCCTAAGAACTCTTCATGCAGAAGATACATGTGATAATCAGGCACCCTAAAGAACTCTTCATGCAGAAGATGAATGTGATAATCAGGCACCCTAAAGAACCTCTTCAGCAGAAGACACATGTGATAATCAGGTACCCTAAATAACTCTTCATGCAGAAGACACATGTGATAATCAGGCACCCTAAAGAACTCTTCATGCAGAAGATACATGTGATAATCAGATACCCTAAAGAACTCTTCATGCAGAAGATACATGTGATAATCAGTACCCTAAAGAACTCTTCATGCAGAAGATACATGTGATAATCAGATACCCTAAAGAACTCTTCATGCAGAAGATACATGTGATAATCAGGTACCCTAAAGAACTCTTCAGGCAGAAGATACATGTGATAATCAGGTACGCAAAAGAACTCTTCATGCAGAAGACACATGTGATAATCAGGCACCCTAAAGAACTCTTCATGCAGAAGATACATGTGATAATCAGATACCCTAAAGAACTCTTCATGCAGAAGATACATGTGATAATCAGGTACCCTAAAGAACTCTTCATGCAAAAGATACATGTGATAATCAGGTACGCAAAAGAACTCTTCATGCAGAAGACACATGTGATAATCAGCACCCTAAAGAACTCTTCATGCAGAAGATAATCAGGCACCCTAAAGAACTTTTCATGCAGAAGATATATGTGATAATCAGGCACCCTAAAGAACTTTTCATGCAGAAGATATAAAATTATGTGATAATCAGGCACCCTAATGAACTCTTCATGAAGAAGATTTTATGTGATAATCAGGCACCCTAAAGAACTCTTCATGCAGTTTTTTTTTTCTTCTTCGCCTTCATGTTCATGTTAAAAATATACCACCCATCATCTTCAAAAAAGGGTCTAGCATCAACACACAAAACACACACACACACACACCACACACACACACACACACACACAACACACACAGATACACACACACACACACACACAGACAGACATACACACAGATACACACACACACACACATGCGCGCGTGCGCACACATACAACGCGCGCGTGTGAGCGCACAAGCACGCACACGCGCACGCTCACACACACAGAGAGAGAGAGAGAGAGAGAGAGAGAGAGAGAGAGAGAGAGAGAGAGAGAGAGAGCACTTACACGCATCTATCATTTTTGCACTCTCGGTTGTTACCACAACAACATCCAGCAGGGTTGGTACATGCAACACAGTTGGTTTGGCAATCTCTCCGCACGAAATGTCATGAAAAATAAATCACATGTCTACACAATGCCACACTCACCTTTCAATAACGCAGAAGATCCGGTTTATTATTCTTCCCAATTAACCAAACTAAAATGTCTATGTAACTCATGATATGATATGTCGATCAGATTTTACGTTATTGTGCATTTGTACACTTTGGCACAAACATGGAAAGTCCATTAAAGACCATACCATCATTCTCTCTGACAGTGCTCTGTCTGGCTAAGCTGAGACACAGAGGATTCTATATCCAGAGGCTGGCACTGATTATGGAAGCAAGCGTGTTTCTATCGGACATCTCTGGCAGTCAGAACATTATTAAGCCAGTGATGAACAAGTCTGTTTCGTATCCGTCGTAAAAGGCAGTTAAAACACTGTGCTTTGGACGGACGCTACGTCACTGGACCAACCAAAATTACAAAGAAAAATAGTATTTTCGTTACAAAATCAGTGTAATGTGACAAAACATCCGTGCGGACAGACAAAATGAACAACCAAACAATCAGGTGTGGTTCGTGTTTCCCTCTTCTCTTCCCGCCTTCTCTACCTCTTCCACACCCTCACTAACACACACACACACACACACCACACACACACACACACACACAACACACACAAACACACACACACACACACACACACACCACACTCACTAACACACACAAACACACACACACAACACACACACAAACACAACACACACTCACACACACACACTACACACACACACACACACACACACACACACCACACACACACACACACACACACACACTCACACACACACACACACACACACACACCACACACACACACACACCACACACACACACACCCACACACACACACACTCACACACACACACACACACACACACACACACACACACACACACTCACACACACACACACACTCACACACACACAGACACACACACACACACACTTCAAGTAATGATGAGCTACAAAGGAACATAACTGAACATTTGGGATGAGGAAATGTTCTCACAGAATTACTTTGTGTTTCTCTTCCTCTAAACTTTCGATTTAAAATCAACAGCAGATTCAGAGAGCGAACGAAAGAGAGTTGTAGGCGTGAGAGCAAGGAGACTGAATGCTATGGAAGCAGTAGTCAGTAGATCGTATTGAATGTAGAGAAGTGTCAGCAAATGTGTCAACAGATGAATGGTGAGGATGAGCTACTGACATCTAGAAAGCAAGCAGCTATTCAGGAATGCTCTGTCAAACTAGCGAGGAACAACCGACAATGTTGTGTACTGAACGTGGTGTTGAAAACATTGAAATGGAACTCTTCAAACATTTCCTCTAATACTTTCACAGATGCGAACTCTTTTGCACTCTTGTAACCAAGGAGTCCTATCAAAACGGCATTGCATCACACACTGTTATCAACAAAGTCATTATTCTGTCCCTTTGTCTAAGAAAAATTATGACGGTCAAACACAAGCGATGAATTTCAGTTCAGGGAGAACCCCCAGCACTTAGCTTTGAGCCAAGATCTCTAGTGGTCCTCTCTTCAAAACTGAAGGCAGACAGTTCACTGGCCACGTTCTGCAAGGTGCCTGACGATGTCACCATCGATGAAGTCAGGAGCATGTTCAAACCATCACAACAGTGACGAGGGCATCACTGACACTCCGCACAGTCGCACTGAAAGACCCACAGGCAGCAACTTTTCTACCCGCCAATAGCTACCACAGGCAGCAACTTTTCTACCCGCCAATAGCTACCACAGGCAGCAACTTTTCTACCTGCCAATAGCTACCACAGGCAGCAACTTTTCTACCTGCCAATAGCTACCACAGGCAGCAACTTTTCTACCCGCCAATAGCTACCACAGGCAGCAACTTTTCTACCCGCCAATAGCTACCACAGCAGCAACTTTTCTACCCGCCATTAGCTACCACAGGCAGCAACTTTTCTACCCGCCAATAGTTATCACAGGCAGCAACTTTTCTACCTGCCAATAGCTACCACAGGCAGCAACTTTTCTACATGCCAATAGCTACCACAGGCAGCAACTTTTCTACCCGCCAATAGCTACCACAGGCAGCAACTTTTCTACCCGCCAATAGCTACCACAGGCAGCAACATTTCTACCCGCCAATAGCTACCACAGGCAGCAACTTTTCTACCCGCCAATAGCTACCACAGGCAGCACCTTTTCTACCTGCCAATAGCTACCACAGGCAGCACCTTTTCTACCTGCCAATAGCTACCACAGGCAGCAACTTTTCCACCCGCCAATAGCTACCACAGGCAGCAACTTTTCTACCCGCCAATATCTACCACAGGCAGCAACTTTTTTTACCCGCGAATAGCTACCACAGGCAGCAACATTTCTACCTGCCAATAGCTACCACAGCAGCAACTTTTCTACCCGCCAATAGCTACCACAGGCAGCAACTTTTCTACCCGCCAATAGCTACCACAGGCAGCAACTTTTCTACCTGCCAATAGCTACCACAGGCAGCAACTTTTCTACCCGCCAATAGCTACCACAGGCAGCAACTTTTCTACCTGCCAATAGCTACCACAGGCAGCAACTTTTCTACCCGCCAATAGCTACCACAGGCAGCAACTTTTCTACCCGCCAATAGCTACCACAGGCAGCAACTTTTCTACCCGCCAATAGCTACCACAGGCAGCAACTTTTCTACCTGCCAATAGCTACCACAGGCAGCACCTTTTCTACCCGCCAATAGCTACCACAGGCAGCAACTTTTGTACCCGCCAATAGCTACCACAGGCAGCAACTTTTCTACCCGCCAATAGCTACCACAGGCAGCAACTTTTCTACCCGCCAATAGCTACCACAGGCAGCAACTTTTCTACCCGCCAATAGCTACCACAGGCAGCAACTTTTCTACCCGCCAATAGCTACCACAGGCAGCAACTTTTCTACCTGCCAATAGCTACCACAGGCAGCAACTTTTCTACCCGCCAATAGCTACCACAGGCAGCAACTTTTCTACCCGCCAATAGCTACCACAGGCAGCAACTTTTCTACCCGCCAATAGCTACCACAGGCAGCAACATTTCTACCCGCCAATAGCTACCACAGGCAGCAACTTTTCTACCCGCCAATAGCTATCACAGGCAGCAACTTTTCTACGTGCCAATAGCTACCACAGGCAGCAACTTTTCTACCTGCCAATAGCTACCACAGGCAGCAACTTTTCTACATGCCTATAGCTACCACAGGCAGCAACTTTTCTACCCGCCAATAGCTACCACAGGCAGCAACTTTTCTACCCGCCAATAGCTACCACAGGCAGCAACTTTTCTACCCGCCAATAGCTACCACAAGCAGCAACATTTCTACCTGCCAATAGCTACCACAGGCAGCAACTTTTCTACCCGCCAATAGCTACCACAGGCAGCAACTTTTCTACCTGCAAATAGCTACCACAGGCAGTACCTTTTCTACCCGCCAATAGCTACCACAGGCAGCAACTTTTCTACCCGCCAATAGCTACCACAGGCAGCAACTTTTCTACCTGCCAATAGCTACCACAGGCAACAACTTTTCTACCCGCCAATAGCTACCACAGGCAGCAACTTTTCTACCCGCCAATAGCTACCACAGGCAGCAACTTTTCTACCTGCCTATAGCTACCACAGGCAGCAACTTTTCTACCCGCCAATAGCTACCACAGGCAGCAACTTTTCTACCCGCCAATAGCTACCACAGGCAGCAACTTTTCTACCTGCCAATAGCTACCACAGGCAGCACCTTTTCTACCCGCCAATAGCTACCACAGGCAGCAACTTTTGTACCCGCCAATAGCTACCACAGGCAGCAACTTTTCTACCCGCCAATACCTACCACAGGCAGCAACTTTTCTACCCGCCAATAGCTACCACAGGCAGCAACTTTTCTACCCGCCAATAGCTACCACAGGCAGCAACTTTCTACCCGCCAATAGCTACCACAGGCAGCAACTTTTCTACCTGCAATAGCTACCACAGGCAGCACTTTTACGCCAATAGCTACCACAGGCAGCAACATTTCTACCTGCCAATAGCTACCACAGGCAGCAACTTTTCTACCCGCCAATAGCTACCACAGGCAGCAACTTTTCTACCCGCCAATAGCTACCACAGGCAGCAACTTTTCTACCTGCCAATAGCTACCACAGGCAGCAACTTTTCTACCCGCCAATAGCTACCACAGGCAGCAACTTTTCTACCTGCCAATAGCTACCACAGGCAGCAACTTTTCTACCCGCCAATAGCTACCACAGGCAGCAACTTTTCTACCCGCCAATAGCTACCACAGGCAGCAACTTTTCTACCCGCCAATAGCTACCACAGGCAGCACTTTTCTACCTGCCAATAGCTACCACAGGCAGCACCTTTTCTACCCGCCAATAGCTACCACAGGCAGCAACTTTTGTACCCGCCAATAGCTACCACAGGCAGCAACTTTTCTACCCGCCAATAGCTACCACAGGCAGCAACTTTTCTACCCGCCAATAGCTACCACAGGCAGCAACTTTTCTACCCGCCAATAGCTACCACAGGCAGCAACTTTTCTACCCGCCAATAGCTACCACAGGCAGCAACTTTTCTACCGCCAATAGCTACCACAGGCAGCAACTTTTCTACCCGCCAATAGCTACCACAGGCAGCAACTTTTCTACCCGCCAATAGCTACCACAGGCAGCAACTTTTCTACCCGCCAATAGCTACCACAGGCAGCAACATTTCTACCCGCCAATAGTACCACAGGCAGCAACTTTTCTACCGCCAATAGCTATCACAGGCAGCAACTTTTCTACTGCCAATAGCTACCACAGGCAGCAACTTTTCTACCTGCCAATAGCTACCACAGGCAGCAACTTTTCTACCCGCCAATAGCTACCACAGGCAGCAACTTTTCTACCCGCCAATAGCTACCACAGGCAGCAACTTTTCTACCCGCCAATAGCTACCACAAGCAGCAACATTTCTACCTGCCAATAGCTACCACAGGCAGCAACTTTTCTACCCGCCAATAGCTACCACAGGCAGCAACTTTTCTACCTGCAAATAGCTACCACAGGCAGTACCTTTTCTACCCGCCAATAGCTACCACAGGCAGCAACTTTTCTACCCGCCAATAGCTACCACAGGCAGCAACTTTTCTACCTGCCAATAGCTACCACAGGCAACAACTTTTCTACCCGCCAATAGCTACCACAGGCAGCAACTTTTCTACCCGCCAATAGCTACCACAGGCAGCAACTTTTCTACCTGCCTATAGCTACCACAGGCAGCAACTTTTCTACCCGCCAATAGCTACCACAGGCAGCAACTTTTCTACCCGCCAATAGCTACCACAGGCAGCAACTTTTCTACCTGCCAATAGCTACCACAGGCAGCACCTTTTCTACCCGCCAATAGCTACCACAGGCAGCAACTTTTGTACCCGCCAATAGCTACCACAGGCAGCAACTTTTCTACCCGCCAATACCTACCACAGGCAGCAACTTTTCTACCCGCCAATAGCTACCACAGGCAGCAACTTTTCTACCCGCCAATAGCTACCACAGGCAGCAACTTTTCTACCCGCCAATAGCTACCACAGGCAGCAACTTTTCTACCTGCCAATAGCTACCACAGGCAGCAACTTTTCTACCCGCCAATAGCTACCACAGGCAGCAACTTTTCTACCCGCCAATAGCTACCACAGGCAGCAACTTTTCTACCCGCCAATAGCTACCACAGGCAGCAACATTTCTACCCGCCAATAGCTACCACAGGCAGCAACTTTTCTACCCGCCAATAGCTACCACAGGCAGCAACTTTTCTACCTGCCAATAGCTACCACAGGCAGCAACATTTCTACCCGCCAATAGCTACCACAGGCAGCAACTTTTCTACCCGCCAATAGCTATCACAGGCAGCAACTTTTCTACGTGCCAATAGCTACCACAGGCAGCAACTTTTCTACCTGCCAATAGCTACCACAGGCAGCAACTTTTCTACATGCCTATAGCTACCACAGGCAGCAACTTTTCTACCCGCCAATAGCTACCACAGGCAGCAACTTTTCTACCCGCCAATAGCTACCACAGGCAGCAACTTTTCTACCCGCCAATAGCTACCACAGGCAGCAACATTTCTACCTGCCAATAGCTACCACAGGCAGCAACTTTTCTACCCGCCAATAGCTACCACAGGCAGCAACTTTTCTACCTGCAAATAGCTACCACAGGCAGTACCTTTTCTACCCGCCAATAGCTACCACAGGCAGCAACTTTTCTACCCGCCAATAGCTACCACAGGCAGCAACTTTTCTACCTGCCAATAGCTACCACAGGCAACAACTTTTCTACCCGCCAATAGCTACCACAGGCAGCAACTTTTCTACCCGCCAATAGCTACCACAGGCAGCAACTTTTCTACCTGCCTATAGCTACCACAGGCAGCAACTTTTCTACCCGCCAATAGCTACCACAGGCAGCAACGTTTCTACCCGCCAATAGCTACCACAGGCAGCAACGTTTCTACCTGCCAATAGCTACCACAGGCAGCAACCTTTCTACCCGCCAATAGCTACCACAGGCAGCAACGTTTCTACCTGCCAATAGCTACCACAGGCAGCAACGTTTCTACCCGCCAATAGCTACCACAGGCAGCAACTTTTCTACCCGCCAATAGCTACCACAGGCAGCAACGTTTCTACCCGCCAATAGCTACCAGAGGCAGCAACTTTTCTACCCGCCAATAGCTACCACAGGCAGCAACTTTTCTACCCGCCAATAGCTACCACAGGCAGCAACTTTTCTACCTGCCAATAGCTACCACAGGCAGCAACTTTTCTACCCGCCAATAGCTACCACAGGCAGCAACTTTTCTACCCGCCAATAGGTACCACAGGCAGCAACTTTTCTACCCGCCAATAGGTACCACAGGCAGCAACTTTTCTACCCGCCAATAGCTACCACAGGCAGCAACTTTTCTACCTGCCAATAGCTACCACAGGCAGGAACTTTTCAGGCAGCAATTTTTCTACCCGCCAATAGCTACCACAGGCAGCAACTTTTCTACCCGCCAATAGCTACCACAGGCAGCAACTTTTCTACCCGCCAATAGCTACCACAGGCAGTAACTTTTCTACCTGCCAATAGCTACCACAGGCAGCAACATTTCTACCCGCCAATAGCTACCACAGGCAGCAACTTTTCTACCTGCCAATAGCTACCACAGGCAGCACCTTTTCTACCCGCCAATAGCTACCACAGGCAGCAACTTTTCTACCTGCCAATAGCTACCACAGGCAGCAACTTTTCTACCCGCCAATAGCTACCACAGGCAGCAACTTTTCTACCCGCCAATAGCTACCACAGGCAGCAACTTTTCTACCTGCCAATAGCTACCACAGGCAGCAACTTTTCTACCTTCCAATAGCTACCACAGGCAGCAACATTTCTACCTGCCAATAGCTACCACAGGCAGCAACTTTTCTACCTGCCAATAGCTACCACAGGCAGCAACTTTTCTACCTGCCAATAGCTACCACAGGCAGCAACTTTTCTACCTGCCAATAGCTACCACAGGCAGCAACGTCTCTACCTGCCAATAGCTACCACAGGCAGCAACTTTTCCACCCGCCAATAGATACCACAGGCAGCAACGTTTCTACCCGCCAATAGCTACCACAGGCAGCAACTTTTCTACTCGCCAATAGCTACCACAGGCAGCAACTTTTCTACCCGCCAATAGCTACCACAGGCAGCAATTTTTCTTCCTGCCAATAGCTACCACAGGCAGCAACTTTTCTACCTGCCAATAGCTACCACAGGCAGCAACGTTTCTACCTGCCAATAGCTACCACAGGCAGCAACTTTTCTACCCGCCAATAGCTACCACAGGCAGCAACTTTTCTACCCGCCAATAGCTACCAGAGGCTGAAACATCTGCCCCAAGTGGCCAGTAAGGCCAGGAACATCGACACCTCTGTGACCAGATTCCCCTGACTGCAGTGATTCATAATCCTATATGTCCTTTCAAAGACTTATTAAAGTGACAGAATGATCGGCACGACGATTTCCAACGAATGGCCAGAAGACAACGTTTGCCAGAGAAATAGTTCGACCTCACACATAAATGGTTGAATAAAAATAAAAACATGTAATGTCATATTTTCTTCGATTTGATTCAACCAACCTGAGATCAGTAATACTGATTTGAATATAGGTATTTACGTGTTCAGTTTGAGGGAAGCACTTGTAATCTGTGGCAGGGGGTCCCTGATGCCAGTAGTCTATGACTGAACAGTGTGAACTGCATTGAATGTGGCACTCCTTGAAGGCCTGTGTTTTATGGCTGACATTTCCAACGTACACTAGGTGATACATAACAATGTTGGTAAGACACCCATCTGAAAAAAATGTAGCACCTTTGGACACCCACCCAGCCAAACGTTCTGGGTCTGAATTTTGCAGCTTTGAGAAAGAAAGGAAGAATGAAGGACAGACAGACAAACAGACAGACAGACAAAAGGAAACATGGAATCTGAGTCTTGATCTGTCTGTGGTCAGCCCCTTGAGAGTGTTGGAAGTTCAGGACTAAAACAAATGCCTGGCATTGTTTTTTTTCTTTCTTTGAAGACTTTCTGCTGTCCGAATCTCACTGGAGTTTCATCTTTTCAGCCCTACAGTCAGCGTGACAAGTGTTCATAAAGAATTCTGTTATTAACGCTCACGATCATGTTTAGGGTGTTATGGTGGGTAAAAAAAAAAAGCCTGCCCTTTAGCATGTACCCTCGGACTAGACGACATTCTCAGCAAAACGATACTTTTCGCACACTGCAGAACACCCTCCGAAGAAAGTCCACTTCGCAAGAGAGAGCAAGAGAGTGCGTGAGAGAGAGAGAGAGAGAGAGAGAGAGAGAGAGAGAGAGAGAGAGAGAGAGAGAGAGAGAGAGAGAGAGAGAGCGAGAGAGAGAGAGAGAGAGAGAGAGAGAGAGAGAGAGAGACGCTTTGATGATTTATTGCCTTCAGCTACAGAGGCCATTAAGGCAAAGGGGGTACACATACGACTGGACACATTGCATCATGAAAGTATAAGGAAAATACACATTGCATCATTAAAGTATAAGGAAACTAAATGATTACATAAACAAAACCATCAGAACGTAAAGGATTTAAGGACTGCTCACATTGTCAGAATGGTACAGACATTAAATATCAAACGAGAGAGAGAGAGAGAGAGAGAGAGAGAGAGAGAGAGAGAGAGAGAGAGAGAGAGAGAGAGAGAGCGAGAGAGAGAGAGAGAGCGAGCGAGACAGAGTCGGAGCGGAGACAGACAGACAGACGGACGGTAGTGGACATATACAAACACTTTTCTAACCGATTAGCTTGCAGTAGTCCCGCATCTGAAGGATAAAAAAGAGAAAAGGAAAATGAGAGGGCAACAGACAAGCAGACAAACACACATATCGCAAGGCATTTTTGATGTTTTCGTGAATCACGCGAACACACAAACACACACACGCGCGCACACACACACACACACACACACACACACACACACACACACACACAACCCAAAGAAGGAATTTAAAACGTAGATCTCAATAAAACGAAAATCAAACTTGTCACCTGTCAATGTGATTAATCAAAAGCCCATCATCCTACGTCAGAATCTCTCTTCTCTGTCTGTCTCCCTGCCTGCCTGTCTGTCTGTCTGACTGTCTATCTGACTGTCTGTCTGTCTGTAATGCAAGCATGCCTCAGCGCGCGCGCGTGTGTGTGTGTGTGTGTGTGTGCGCGCGCGTGCGGGCGGGCGGGCGCGCGCACGCGTTTTTTTTTTCTTGTGTGTGTGTGTGTGTGTGTGTGTGTGTGTGTGTGTGTGTGTGTGTGTGTGTGTGTGTGCATGCATGTGAGTGCATACAAGCGCAAGAGTATGTATATCTTGTGTGTGTGTGTGTGTGTGTGTGTGTGTGTGTGTGTGTGTGTGCGTGTGTGTGTGTGTGTGTGTGTGTGTGTGTGCGTGTGTGTGTGTGTGTGTGTGTGCGCGTGTGTGTGTGCGCGTGCGGGCGAGCGGGCGCGCGCACGCGTTTTTTTTTCTTGTGTGTGTGTGTGTGTGTGTGTGGTGTGTGTGTGTGTGTGTGTGTGTGTTGTGTGTATGCGTGCATGTGTGTGCATACAAGCGCAAGAGTATGTATATCTTGTGTGTGTGTGTGTGTGTGTGTGTGTGTGTGTGTGTGTGTGTGTGTGTGTGTGTGTGTGTGTGAAGAGAGAGAGAGAGAGAGAGAGAGAGAGAGAGAGAGAGAGAGAGAGAGAGAGAGAGAGAGAGATTCGGAATTCAGAATCCCGTTTATTTTCATTGAGGCCAAGGCCCCTTATGAGGGGAATGTGAACAACAAAAGAGCATTGAAGCAGCGCTAGTTATGACTTAACAAAAACATAACAAAGGTGATACAAACAAAATTCTTAAGATGTGGCAGTTTCTCTGAACTTAAATGCTTTTGACAGAAACATTGAAAGACCTCTAACAACTTCAACTGATTGAGAAGACATTAGTAAACACAATTTGAATAAACTCGATTGACTATAATACTTAAGTTTGATGAACTTTTCACGAATACTACTAAGAATAGTACAGCAAAGAACAAAATGTACTTCATTTTCATGTGCTACTTTACATAATGGACAAATCAGATCCTCGTTGTTAGCCATTCTGTATCTATAAAGGTGCACTTTTAATTCTGATATTCCTAATCGAAATCGTGTTGTAACATACTGTAAATATCTATCAATATTAGTGGTCAAATATGGTTTCAAATCATGCACACTGCAAAAATTGTTATAGAAACTAAATCTGTCACTATTGTGAATATGGTCAGACCATTTTTGCCATGTGCAATCTATTAATCGGTGCCTGAAAATACTTAT
>CM031612.1:81422984-81434553 GCA_018398815.1 Conus ventricosus
AGGTATTTATGGCGTTGTTCACTTTGTAGGGATTTTTCATCTGGGGTGCTGGCCTGGCTGTGTGTGCTCTGGTGGGAATGTCCAAGTGGTCCTTCTTCCCCTTTCTGTGGTGTGGCAGGCCTCTTGGAGGCCAGGACTTGCCTTTTTCTCCTCCAGTGGCCTTCGTCCCTATCAGCCATTAGGCCTGCCTACCACCTGAGCTGCCGTGTCTCCCTTGTGCCTTCCTTTCGGATGACTGACCAGTGCCCAACTGTTCGACTTAGTCCCCCCTGTGCCCAGTCGCAGGTGTGGGACCAGCTTTCTTCCCCTGCGCCCAGTCGCAGGTGTGGGACCAGCTATTTTGCCCTGTGCCAGTCACAGGTGTGGGACCAGCTTTTTCCCCTGTGCCCAGTTGCAGGTGTGGGACCAGCTTTCTTCCCCTGCGCCCAGTTGCAGGTGTGGGACCAGCTTTCTTCCCCTGTGCCCAGTTGCAGGTGTGGGACCAGCTTTCTTCCCCTGCGCCCAGTCGTAGGTGTGGGACCAGCTTTCTTCCCCTGCGCCCAGTCGTAGGTGTGGGACCAGCTTTCTTCCCCTGAGCCCAGTCGTAGGTGTGGGACCAGCTTCCTTCCCCTGCGCCCAGTCGCAGGTGTGGGACCATCTTTCTTCCCCTGCGCCCAGTTGCAGGTGTGGGACCATCTTTTTTCCCCTGCGCCCAGTTGCAGGTGTGGGACCATCTTTTTTCCCCTGTGCCCAGTCGCAGGTGTGGGACCATCTTTTTTCCCCTGCGCCCAGTTGCAGGTGTGGGACCATCCTTTTTCCCCTGTGCCCAGTCGCAGGTGTGGGACCATCTTTTTTCCCCTGTGCCCAGTCGCAGGTGTGGGATCATCTTTCGCCTTCTGTGCCCAGTCTCAGAAGTGACATTGTGTGGACTGCCTTCAACAACATATGTGTATGTGAGCAAGTTCACCCCAGCTTGGACAGCAAAACACCTGATCGAAGGACTCGAATAATAATTTTCTTTGAGAAGGGTAGAAATCCTTTCTGTTGTTGACGTTGTTGTTCTTATTATACTGTGACCTGAGTGATGCTGTGAATTGTTTTACAGCCTAACAGGAAGTGTGAGTGTGCACACATGTTGTGTTACAATCAAATTAATTTACAATTACCTGTTGATGTTGTTCATGTGCTATAAAAATCATGTCCATCTCATTGTTTATTAAATGTACACTCTTCGCTAAATTCCTGTTTGCGCTGCTATGTTGTAGGGTGAGGTCAGTGAGTGAAAGAAAGATTGATTTGATAATTTCACAAACAACTTACACGCCTTCAGACATCCAGGAGACAGACATAACAGATCTTTTTGCAAGCACCCCTCACTCCACTCAGTGACATACAGGCATGTAGAATTCTCCATAGTTGAAATCTGGAATTTCACCAGAACAGCAGCTACGGTGTACTCTATCTGTCGCGTTTCTTCAACAGGCTTGTGCTCTTAACGTTTTCCGTGGTAAAGGATTTGAGGGGGAAAGGAGGGAGGGAGGGGAGAGGGGAGGGGAGTAAGGAAGAGATTTTGTGGTGGTATGGAAAACATAGCCACGAAATGTATACCCTCTGCATGCAGTCAGACCACCGACAGTGGAGGGAACGTGGTCTGTATGCTTTGGGATTATAATGCAGCTGTTACACATCCGGCAGGGCCCCGGCTCAGGAAGTTTGCAAACAGGAAGCAGAGCTGGAAAAATGTCCGGTGGATTGAGGGGCAGAAATACACATTTAGGTTTGTTATTCAAAACAGACAGTTTCAACATTTCTTCACAAGGCGGACATGAACAAATATATTTTCAGAAAATGAAATCAAAATAAGTGAACAATGAAAAAGAGCGATGAATGATGTCAGTTGTAAGAACACAGACATGATGTTTTCTTTTCTTCTTCTTCTTCTGCTTCTTCATCATCATCATCATCTTCTTCTTCTTCTTCTTCTCTTTCATTCTTCTTCTTCCTCCTCCTCCTTCTCTTGTTGTTGTTGTTGTTGTTGTTGTTGTTCTCCTTCTTCTTTATCTTTATCTTCTTCTTCTCCTTCTCGCGTGCGTGCACGCAGACACAGAGACAGACGTAGTCACACAGAAAGACAAAGAACACACAGAAAGATAAAGCATGCTCACACTCAAACATTTCCAAAAAATGTCATTCTAATTTTTTAAAAAAGGCAATCAGGTACATAGGTGACATGTTGTACCACAGCATCAATACAGCATGTTGCCTGGGGTGACATACCTTACTGGGGGTGACATTTTGTACCACAGCATCAATACAGCATGTTGCCTGGGGTGACATACCTTACTGGGGGTGACATTTTGTACCACAGCATCAATACAGCATGTTGCCTGGGGTGACATACCTTACTGGGGTGACATTTTGTACCACAGCATCAATACAGCATGTTGCCTGGGGTGACATACCTTACTGGGGGTGACATTTTGTACCACAGCATCAATACAGCATGTTGCCTGGGGTGACATACCTTACTGGGGGTGACATTTTGTACCACAGCATCAATACAGCATGTTACCTGGGGTGACATACCTTACTGGGGTGACATTTTGTACCACAGCATCAATACAGCATGTTGCCTGGGGTGACATACCTTACTGGGGGTGACATTTTGTACCACAGCATCAATACAGCATGTTACCTGGGGTGACATACCTTACTGGGGGTGACATTTTATATACTCAACATATGTAGAGCAAATCACTGTGAGATACTTTGTACTGGGTTGATGATTATTGTGTACTGCAACATCTCCCATCCCCCTGTCTTTCATGTTAATCTTTGCCCTTTGTTTTATTGTAGAATTTATAACATGCCAGCGTTTTTGCTGTCATCTGGCCACTAGATAGTGAGACTGTTCACACTGCTCACAATGATGTCCGTTGTCCATTCTGTAGTCATAAGTGGGTGAAGAAACTGAAGAATGAAAACTCGACCACTGCTGTTGACATCTGCTATCTCATTTTCATTTAAGTCTCTGCAGACACACACACACACACACACACATATGAATTGTTTGCCTCCACTTTTCTCCCTCCCCCCCCACCACCCACCCTCCACGTTACCCCCTCTTCCCCTACCCTCCGACTACTAATTTGTTCTGTATAGATCATGATTATTGTCAGTCTGGAGGGGTTGGAACAAACAAAACGAGCACAACGCTGACGTTCCAAAAAAAAAAAACAAAAAAAAAACAACAACCCCCCCCCCCCCCCCACTTATTTTGCACGTCAAGAGGAGCACATTTGTATACCATAATACACACGCATGTTTGTTATTTTTGTACTAACAAGTATGAATAACAGAGATTGTGTTCACCCATCAACAGTGAGAATAAAACTATGAAATTATTGCTCAATCCACTCGTGCATTCGCTCTGTCTGTCTTCTCTCTCTCTCTGTGCGTGCGTGCGTGCGTGTGTGCGCGCGCGCGCGTCTGTGTGTGTTCGTGCGTGCGTGTGTGTGTGTTCGTGCGTGCGCGCGCGCGCGCGCGTCTGTGTTCGTGCGTGCGAGCGTGCGTGTGTGTGTGTGTGTGTGTGTGTGTGTGTGTGTGTGTGTGTGTGTGTGTGTGTGTGTGTGTGGCGCGCGCGCGAGTGTGTGTGTGTGTGTGTGTGTGTGTGTGTGTGTGTAAGGGCCGTGAAACTATAGTTCCTGCAAACGTCTTCTTCAACTACTGAAAAAAGAGGAATTCTGACAGAGCGAAGTCAGGGCTGTGGAGTGGGCGGGAAGACACTTTGCCCGTCAGCATGACGATACTGACCACAAGCACACAAAGAGGCACAGCAAGAACAAGAAGAAGAAGAAGAAGGAAGAGGATGAGGAGGAGGAGGAGCATGATGATGATGATGATAATGAGAAGAAGAAGAAGAGAGAAGAAGAAGAAGAAGATGATGATTTTGAAAAAGTTATGCATAACGCTACAACTGCTATTGATGCTTTTTGTCATGTGCACAGGATCTGTGAAGGTGTCGCGTGCACATGTTGTTTTGTGTATAGTAACAGTCTTGAGACTGAACGTCAGCGGTATTGGGGTATTGAGAAAAGAGATCATGTGATCGTACGGCGTCGTTCTCTGTTGGATAGTGGCCCGGGTGAATACTGCTTGGGAGCGCTGCGCGCGTTATTTAACTTAGCTAGAAAATTTTATGAACACTTGCTGTACGCATGGTCTGTTTGATTACGGCGATTGAAGACCGATGCAAGGCTGATGCACCGTTGAGGTATTTTTGTCATTAATGTTTAACCAGAGAGAAATGAAATCTTTGGGGAAAAAATAAAGAAAACATTTGTATTCAAAAGAAAAGAAAAGAATAAGAACCAGTGTGGTTACACCTGTAACATTTCTTTAATTAAAAAAGAATGGGGAAAAGAAAGGAAAAGTAATATTTAAAGTAAAAACTTATAAGAAAAGGCGACTGTTTACATCTTCATGTTGAAGGGAGTCTCCTTAGTTATTGTAGAACTACACGTGGTTCCGAGTGTGTTGACTGGTTGCCTGTCTCACGCCGGGCCACGGGTAGCGGTGATTGAAGGTGGTGGAGGTGCCGGACCTGACCCCAGCCTGGGACGGGTGGCGGACCTCGCCCGCAGTACCCTTCCTCAGGGAGGAGATTTCCAGCCAGGCAGCGCCCCTTTGGGCTGGAGAGGGCTGTATGGGTGTTAATTATGGGGGACTGAAGAACCTTGGTAAGAAGATGACGAGGGGAATTGAGACATCATAATCGGACAAACTGAGAGAGGAATGGATACCTCCTGAGTCGGCATCAGAAGTCAATAATCCATGTTGATGAAGAATGACTGGCGCATTTCCCCATGTGGATGAAGAATGACTCTGGCGCATTCCCCATGTGGATGAAGAATGACTCTGGCGCATTCCCCATGTGGATGAAGAATGACTCTGGCGCATTTCCCCATGTGGATGAAGAATGACTCTGGCGCATTTCCCCATGTGGATGAAGAATGACTGGCGCATTTCCCCATGTGGATGAAGAAGGACTCTGGCGCATTCCCCCATAATGTTATGACTCTACTGTATAACCTCAACTGTTGTGAACTGTTATTTGATTGATCTCCTGTGTTGAGGTTATAAGATAATGGTATATGGTATAAAATATGGTGATGATGGATAGTGACATAGCCCCCATGTTTTATGAACGTTGCAATTAAAGGGGAAAACAGTACCTGGTGTTACCTCCTTAGTGGAGAGGAGGCGTGTTTATGTTTATTTTGTGTTGCCTCCCCATTGGAGAGGAGATGTGGATAAGTTGATTCGAGAATTGTATGTACTAATTATATTTGTTCTCCCGTGGGAGGACGGGGAGCAAAAAAACCCCAACTTTTCGGTGCTGTGTATCTATTTAACACGCTTCATGTGAAAGGAGTGATCACGCGCGTTTCCGGAGTTTGCGTTGACGGTGGTTCTTGCGTGTGTGGCACGACTCCGGGAAGCATGACAGTTTTCCATTTTTTCTGTTTCAATTCACTTCTTAAAGGAAGATTTCTGTACATCTGCGCATCATGCGGATACACTGAAACAACACTGTCTGATGTCAATAAACTGAAATGTGTCTCTGTGCCTCTCAATCCACCGGACAACACTTATGTCAATAAAGTGAAATGTGTCTTTGTGCCTCTCAATCCACCGGACAACACTGATGTCAATAAACTGAAATGTGTCTTTCTGCCTCTCAATCCACCGGACAACACTGTCTGATGTCAATAAACTGAAATGTGTCTTTGTACCTCTCAATCCACCAGACAACACTGTCTCATGTCAATAACCTGAAATGTGTCTGTGTGCCTCTCAATCCACCGGACAACACTGATGTCAATAAACTGAAATGTGTCTTTGTGCCTCTCAATCCACCGGACAACACTGATGTCAATAAACTGAAATGTGTCTTTGTGCCTCTCAATCCACCGGACAGCATTGATGTCAATAAACTGAAATGTGTCTTTGTGCCTCTCAATCCACCGGACAACACTGTCTGATGTCAATAAACTGAAATGTGTCTTTGTGCCTCTCAATCCACCGGACAACACTGTACGATGTCAATAAACTGAAATGTGTCTCTGTGCCTCTCAATCCACCGGACAACACTGATGTCAATAAACTGAAATGTGTCTTTGTGCCTCTCAATCCACCGGAGAACACTGTCTGATGTCAATAAACTGAAATGTGTCTTTGTGCCTCTCAATCCACTGTCTGATGTCAATAAACTGAAATGTGTCTTTCTGCCTCTCAATCCACCGGACAACACTGTCTGATGTCAATAAACTGAAATGTGTCATTGTGCCTCTCAATCCACCGGATATTCCTCCAGCCTTGCTTCCTGCTTGCAAACTTCCTGAGCCGGGGCCTTGCCGGATGTGAAGCAGCTGCAGGCCTAATCAGAAAGCATACAGACCACGTTTCCTCCACTGTCGGTGGTCCAGACGCGCACACAGAGGGTAAATGTTGGCTCCTATCCTTTCCATACCACAAAAGCTCCCCCCTACCTCCCGTCTCCTTTATCCTCTCCCCTCCTGCCCCTCTCCTCCCCACCAGTGTAACCGTGAACAGAGCACCAGCCTGTCAAGGAAACATGCCACAAAGAGAGTGTTCCACGGTTGCTGTTCTGGTGGAATTTCAGATTTCAACCAACTTAGAAAGAACTGTATGTACAACAACAACAACAAAAAATGGTAGGTAGGCACTCAAGGTCTGACCAGCTCGTTGGGCTAATGCGTAGGTCAGACATCCACTGAGTCGTAGCCACGAGACGCTCTTCTTCAACTGTCTCATCTTTGTTGTTAATTCATTTATCCATCAGCTTCAAATTATGCGGAGTGTGGTCTCAAAACTTAGCGGATGTGGTGTATCGTATATGGACTAGTCCACAAGCAGTGACGCCTCCTTGATGAAACTGAAACTGTGTGTACTTGTAAAATAGGTAGTTTCATTTTCTGTTTCTTTTATGAGGGGACGGTGCCTGTAGCAAAGATCATAATGTTCTGCACTGCCATTCCTTAGCCACAAGGCCACAGTAAGCATGAATTGCAGCTACACAAATAAACACGCGAACAAATAGATAAGATCTGAAATGGAAAGATGATTTTGTCACGCGTGTTAAGTCACGTGATTTATAGTTCAAGGGAAAAGCTGGGCTGATGATGACGCACACTCAGATCGACAGTAACAAAATACAAAAGGAGACGATATTACAAGTATGGTTCTATTTACAATTAACAATTTACATTACGAACGACTTTCTCACACAGAAAAAAACACCTATATTCCAGGTAGGTCCGTTTCTTTTCTTTTCTTTCTTTCTTTTTGAAGAAAAGAAAAAAAGTCCCAATTTAAACAATAAATTCCCCCAAAATCGACCAGGGCAAAACAAATGAAGGGAGAGAAGTGTCCCTCCAAGAATTAAATAACTAAAGCTAATAAATAGCTGGGTGTCACTCAGGCAGACTAAGTAATAAAATCTGCCCAAGAGAAAGCAGACCAACTTTATATCCAGTTGTCAGAGGGCCATCACTTTTCCCAAACCCTAACTTGGGAGGTAAAAATGAATACTCTCCGATAAAAAAGCAGAAATCTCTACCTCTTTCCCCAACTTGGGAGGCAAAAATGAACACTCTCCGATACAAATGGAGAAATCTCTACATCTTTCGCTTAATGAAACCAAATAAGTTACATATTCATGAACATTAAAAAAAAAATCCACAATACTCCTTTCTGCCTTAAATATTTATTAAAAAAAATGAATCTCCAACAACAATCTCTTTTCTACGACAATATTAATTCGTCGCCCTTACACATGTCTCCCCAAAAGGGGAACACATGCCGAGAAAAAAACCCACAAAGCAACCCAGAACGCTCAGAAAAGGGGGAAAAACAGCTTTAAGTTCATGAACTAAAAGGGCCTGACCCGGTTATTGTCCGACACATCACCCACAGTACTCACTGCACCGGACACAAGGTTACGAAGAGGTAAGAACAGTCAATCCCACGATCGAAGAAGGCAGAGCATGAGCTGCTCAGGTCCACACTGTTGATCGCAGTCACTCGAGCAAAGATGAGTAGATGACAAGGCGGGAAGGACATCTGGGCCAGCCCATGCGTTCCAGCCCCCTCCCTGGGCAAGTGCAGGCCTTCCCAGAGAGGCAGTCAGCGGCGACAAGGGAGTCCAGAGTAGGTCAGACCGGGAAGTACGGGTCAGGTCAGGGAAAGTAAAATCAGGTAAGGTAAGACCAGTCCTGTACAACACATCACTCTCACCTCATAAATATTTTGCCTAAAATGTGAGCTGTAGACCATGCACAGACAAAACAGACATCAGGCCTTAATTTAAATATTTTTCTTAATACCGAGCATTCGTACTATATGAAATTAAAAATAGCTATGTACCCGTCCATATATATTTTGTATTTTTTTCCTTTAAATTATTGTTGCATTTCCTAAAATATTTAATAGTTTATCAACTAGTCTCTATAACCCTTTCGACATTTGGGTTCCTCAGTCTTAATTCTCTTTAAACATTTTCAACACACATAAAAGAGGATTATTCTATGTCTTTTCCCGTGTAGGCAATCAGCTTCCCATGTCCCATTCATATATATACTCAGAGGCATAAAAAACGCGAAAACAAACTGTATAGAAATTTGATGTAATTTGGCTACCGATTCCTTTGAACTGGTAATAGAAAGTGAGAAAAAGCAATCGAACACCGCAAAAGTGTCCTTTCAAAGTTCATTCTGGTAGAAAATAAGGTCACATGAACTTGACCTTGACCCTATGTTAACAGCAGAATGTCAGTATCTGGTGTGACCACCTCGAGCATTGATCACAGCTGTGCACCTGCGGTACATCGAGCGCACCAGAGTGTTGGTCTGCCTCTGGGGGACTTGCCACCACACTGGCCCACAGCAACAGCAAGCTGAGCTGCTGTCTGGGGTCTGGGGTTGAGCTGGTTCAACTGCCTCTGAAGGGCATCCCAGAAATGCTCTATTGGGTTAAGGTCGGGAGAACGGGCTGGGTGAGGCAGCAGATTGATGTTGTTCTGCCTCAGGAAGTTCTGCGTAGCACGGGCAGTGTGCGGCCTTGCGTTGTCCTGCTGAAACAGGTTCTGTGGATGCCGCTGGAAATGCGGCAGGATGTGGGGCCTCAGAACTTGGTCGATGTAATGAACAGCAGTGACCCCGTTACCACGTCCTGGACCCACATTCTGGAAGATGACTGGCCCAATACGGCGATTTATGCCGATAGCCCCCAGATCATGATGCTTTCACCACCCCATGGGTCCCTTTCGGTGATGTTGGCATCCGTGAAGCGTTCCCCCGCTCTTCTCCAGATCCGGATGCGGCCATCGCCTGGGTCGACGCAGAACCGGCTTTTCATCACTGAAGAGGACTCGGCCCCAGTCCCGATGGCGCCAATGCACGTGGATCTGTGCCCACTGCAGACGGTTCTGGCGATGCTGGAGTGTCAGGATAGGTCGCCGGGCTGGACGCCTGCATTGGAGACCAAACTGTGTTCAGTCGGCGACGCACGGTCCTGTTGCTGATTGGCCTGCCATGGCTGCCGACGGTGTTCCTGGCTGTGTTGGCAGCGTTTTGGTAAGGCTCCCGTCGATGCTGACGAAGAAGATGGCGGTCTTGGGCTGCTGTGGTGACCCTCGGTCTGCCGCTCCTCGGTCTGTCATCAGTGGTGTTTCTTGCTTGAAAGCGGTCCAGAAGGCGATAGACGGTGGAAATGTGGACTCCGAATGCGATAGCGACCTGCCTCATTGGAACCCGGCCTGCAGTTGCCCATTGCTATGCAACGATCTTGACGAGAAAGTGTCGGCATTATGTTGGCGCCTCTGGAAGGGATGATTTGAACTTTTTGGGGTTTGGAAATTTATAGCCCCACAATGGGGGCCACATTGAGTTGCAATTCACATTGATGCACGTGGCGTAGGTAGTCCACATGGCAAATGCACTCCTCGTGCCAAAAACGCTGACCCGGCAACATTCACCCACTGTTACGAGGTTACAACCGGCCAAGACACCACGTACTGCTAATGTTGCACGTGCCAACGACATTGCTTACGTCCTGTTCACAATGTGAACAATCGTGCACTGTCTCTATTTTTCGCGTTTTTTATGCCTCTGAGTATATATTTCCACCACAAGGACGAACAATATTGTCACTCTCATATTTTAAAGTAAACATGGGAGAGTAATACAAAAATAAATTATATGAAGTGAAACCATTCCAGGATCAAAGCACCCCACATTATCCTAGTAACAATTGAGCTCTATCAGACATCAATGAGCAATCAATCAAATTTCATCCATTCCTCAAGCCTTGCGAATGGTGGAGGCACCATCTAACAGAATGTGCTTGGCAATTACTTAACAATGAAATTATTAATCATTTCAGAATACATTGAACAAAAGTCAAAGCAACACGAAACAATCCCTTATGCATCTCTATACTCTTCCATGAGTTGAATATTAATGAAAATGTTCAGCACCCACTCACGTAATACAGGTGGCTGCCATTTTCCCTTACAGGAAATAGTCTTTTTACCAAATTGGCCCACATGAAACAGCCTTCATTTTGAATTTTAACAATTCAAAAGAAAACATAACTATTTTATAACAGAATATGACCCTCCTGCTTGGAGAACCAATACTTTCTCAAAACATATCCATAATTTTATCCTTTATCATTAAACAGTATTTCTCCTGAAACTGACTTTCGCCTTTGTGGGAAGAAAATACCAACATTTTACACAGTATTCTTTTATACTAGTGTAAATCTACAACAAAAATCGAATGATTTAACATGAAATTTCAAACAAAATACACTGGAAAATTAGAACAATGGGTACATAATGAATTTGGAATAAAACAAACCTTCCACACAACACAACACTATTTATTCGAGTGCCAACACGGACAAGCCCACTCCTTTGCCTAGATCCTATGTACGAAGGAAAACAGATTTATAATTTCGAATACAAATTAAATAAGGAGTCTATCCTAATGCAGCAACAAAAAAAGGTTATCTTAGTGCTATTATTTAATTAAATTCCAGGTTTACTCACCAAAAAGACCAGTGATATGAAACATTCAGTCGAACACATAGGCAAATGAAGCCTCACGAAGAAGTCCTTCCGACTCTTGTTTGACAAAACAAAGACAAAAAGACAAAGTCCCAGGTCTTCCAATGACCTCTTGGAGCAGAAATATAGGTATTTCCTCTTGGTTATTCTTTTCAAAATCTTTTTCTTCTTCTTCAGATCAATGGATCCCCAACAGCAAACATTATCATGTAACTCGAGTCTCAGGAACGAGGTCCCGCAACACAAAACCCAGTTTATCCCAAAGAATGAACTTAACTTTTCAATGAACTCCAGAGGGAACGCAGTCCCATCACATACAGCAAACTACCTACATACGTCTGTCCCAAACACTGCTCCAGTCGTTGCTCTCATTCCTTCACCAGTCTCCTCACTCAATTGCACTGTGCACCGGAGAGAGACAACTGGATCGATTGACGA
>CM031612.1:81439653-81462153 GCA_018398815.1 Conus ventricosus
TAACCCCCCCCCCCCCCACCCACACACACACCAACATACCACACACACACACACACACACACACACACACACACACACACACACACACACACACACACACACATGAAATGAACATTAAGTCCATAAGACATTGAACATTGCATAGATTATAAAAACAATACATTTAAACACAAACTCAACCGCACCAATGCCCAAACACTTAAACACACACACACACACACACATGCGTACACACACCCACATACACCCACACCCACAGCCACATACACATGCACATTCACACGTACGCACACACACACACACACACACACACACACACACACACACACACACACACACACGCACACACACACACACACACACGCACGCACGCGCACACACACACACACACACACACACACACACACACACACACACACACACACACACACACACACACACACACACACACACACACACATGAGTCATAGTCACAGTAAAAGCATAATATTGCAAACTGAATTTTTCATGTCTGAGAGACAAGGGTCATGGCAGTCAATCACAGGCTTTAGAGTTTAAAATGCTATACATATGAAATACTTTTTCTTAAGAAATAAAAAGCTACTATGCAATGAAACAAATGACTTTTTCAATTTTTTTTTGATTTTTGTGGAAACGTTTAATATCGCGTTCAACATTGCACGGTAAAACCAATGATTCATTTAAATGAAATATTTCCATGGCTGTTATTTGTTCAACAAACTGACCAAGAAACAATGAAGGTTGACATGGTGCATGCGAGGGTTGGGTTGCTGTCTTCGTGTTGTTAGGCTGGATTGGGGTGTGGAGAGGGGGAGGTGATGGTGGGATGTTTGTTCCCTCCCATTCAACAAACTGCTATCATATACGTGGCAGGATGGCGCGAGGTGCATGGCTAGCTTTGGTGTGGTTGTGCTGAGGCACACAGTGCGAACTCAAAGCGAACTGATATCATACACGTGGCAGGATGGCGCGTGGTGCATGGCTGGCTTTGGTGTGGGTTGTGCGGAGGCACACAGTGCGAGCTCAAAGCGAGCGTGTGAGCATTGACTGACTGGTAGCTCGGTATATCAGCTGCAACAGACGTGCAGCTGCAGCAGTCGACATTTGTGAAGACGTGGACCCAGCCACAGAGTTGCTTCCCTTCAGCTGTACCTGAGCACAGGGAATCTGACCACCAGCACCATGAGATTTCAACTGCTGCTGACCGTTACGCTGCTTCTGACATCGTTCTCTGGTGGAGGTCAGGAATTTTGTTTGTGTGTGATTTTTTGACATTTTCATCGTGGTTTTGTTCTGTCTCGACTTGACTGTCGTAACCCCTCCTTGCCGGTTGTCCCTCAGGGCTCATCTCTAAACTTCAAAAGTTCAGAACAATGCCGCGCGTCTGATCTCCCGCTCCTCTAGATCTGATCACATATCACCAATTCTGTCATCCCTACACTGGCTCCCTATTCAGTCTCGTATTGACTTTAAAGTTCTCCTGGTTTTCAAATCACTGAATAATCTGGCTCCCTCCTACCTCTCTGACCTCCTTCATCTCTATGTTCCGTCTCGCAACTTACGCTCATCCATCGATTCTCGTCTGCTTCGGCTTCCCTCTGCTCGCCTGAAAACTTCAGGCCAACAATCTTTCTCTTACCAGGCACCTGCTCTGTGGAATGATCTGCCTTCTTCTCTGCGGACGAGAACCGGTGCTTTCAACGTGGTATAGCCGTTGGCTTCTTCTCTGCGTAACACGGACTCTTTAAATACTTTTAAAACCTCCCTAGAGACACATCTTTGCCCCCGGACTGATTAACGATTTCCATTTATCTCTGTGCACGAGTATGCTTATCTTGACGCGCTCGTGTGTCTTTCTGCATGTGTGTGGGTTTTGTTTTTCGTGTGTGTGTGTGTGTGTGTGTGTGTGTGTGTGTGTGTGTGTGTGTGTGTGTGTGTGTGGGCGTGCGTGCGTGCGTGCGTGCGTGCGTGCTTGTGTGTGTGTGTGTGTGTGTGTGTGTGTGTGTGTGTGTGTGTGTGTGTGTGTGTGCGCGCGCGCGCACGCGCGTGTGTGTGCTTTGAGTTAGAATATTTCGGTAACATGCGCTTTGGGCTCTCGCGAGGTAAAGTGCTCCATAAATACCCCTTTACATTACATTACATTACATTACATTACATTACATTACACGTTCATTTGTTCAAGCGTGCATCAAGTGTGAACTAGTATGTGATGATGTTTTGCGTAATTGCATGTGTGCTTGCCTAAGCATGTGCATGTGCATGTTCATGTGTGTGTGTGTGTGTGTGTGTGTGTGTGTGTGTGTGTGTGTGTGTGTGTGTGTGTGTGTACACGCGCATTCATGCTGTTGGAGGTAATAATGTTATTTGTGTTGCTACCGCTGTTGCCGCAAGTTTGTTTCGCGTTTTCTTCTTCTCCTTCTTCTTCTTCTTCTTCTGCTTGTTTTTGACTTTTAGTGTGTGGAGGTGTGTCACAGTTGAGGTGACAAGTCTGTTAGTAAGTGACTGCTGTCTGTGAGTTGGAGGTTGCTGAAATAGACATAGGAACTGGTTTGTCATCATTTAGGGGAGAAGGCAGTTGGTGGAGACTGGTGTCAAAGACATTTGAATTAGCTTGTTGACATTGGAGTGAAAGTCTGTTCGCTGCATCTCTCTCTCTCTCTCTCTCTCTCTCTCTCTCTCTCTCTCTCTCTCTCTCTCTCTCTCTCTCTCTCTCTCTCCCCTCTCTCTCTCTCTCCTTATCAATCTATCTAATCTGAAATGGTTTGTGTAAGTGTATAAGAAATATAGTTATACAATGTCTTTCAGTTCAGAGAGTTTGCAAAATAATAAACACAATTGTTTTGTTTGGCCAGTGAACTAAATATCACACTGTGTGCAGTGAACTACATATCACACTGTGTGCAGTGAACTACATATCACACTCTGTGCAATCAGTGAACTACATATCACACTGTGTGCAATCAATGAACTACATATCACACTCTGTGCAATCAATGAACTATATATTAAAAGTGGGGGAAAACAGACGATCCTGCATGCCCCTTCTGCCATGAAAAACAAACAGTGGAGCATGTCCTAAGCTCATGTAAAGTAGCCCTGGCTCAAGGAAGGTACACATGGAGGCACAATCAAGTGCTCAAGGAGATTGTACAAGTAGTCTGGGCTAGTACCAACACCGCAAATGGGAAAATCAGGACTCCAAAAGCACCCGCAACATTCTTCACGGCAGGAGGCGGCAAATCATGGCCAAGAACAACAGTGCCACTCGGAACATGTAGGCAGAGTCTGCTGGACGGGGCAGGTGACTGGGAGTGCACTGCAGACCTCCCAGAATGGAAGAGTCACCCAGAGATCATCAGCAAGAGTGGCATGAGACCAGACATAGTAGTCCACTCTAAGTCAACCAAGCAGCTGATTATGATCGAGCTCACGGTGCCATATGAGAACAGAATGGAGGCAGCTCAAATCTACAAGACGGAAAAGTATGCTGATCTGGCAAACAGCCTGAGGAGAGAAGGCTATCAGGTCAAAGTCCTCACTGCAGAAACTGGAGCTAGGGGGTTTGTAGGAACGTCTGCATACAGCCTCAGGAAACAGCTCTCAGTTGCAGGGAGGGAAAAAACCAGAGCCCTGAAAGCAATGGCAGAAACGGCAGAGAGGTGTTCAAGCTGAATCTGGTCAAGGAGGAACAAAAGTGAACTTCATAAGGCTTAAATTTCCTACAAATATCAGGTGTCCCTGTGGCTCAGTGGTTAGAGTGCGTGTCATTAAGTGGGAAATCAGCATGTCCAGAGGGTCATGGGTTCGAATCCCAGTCATGGCTCGTCCCAAGATGGGAAAAAATAGGGGGCAGCAGAGGGACATCCAGAGTCATGAACCGGGTGTGGCCCCACCCCCCTAGAGTGTCAGGAGATAAGGGCCGAAACACTTGCTTGAAGGGGGCTTCTCTTCTGAGGACTCTCTGCTGCCACGCTCTCCACGAGTGTCTTTCTACTGATGCATGGGTAAACCATTGACTTCCGGGAATAGGCCGGAGGACGTCTGGAAAGACCGGAGGACACTAGGAAAGACCAGAACAAGGGCTCTGTGGGCTGGCCCCCCACTTTGCCTTCAACATGTGGCTACTAAGTACAAAAAGAAAAGATGCTCCCAGGATTCACCGAAAGGGGGAGAGAATGATGAATCCATCGGTGCTCAACCAATCACGACTGCAAATCCCAAACGGACTATGAACATGGACCAAATGGAATATCCATGTGTCTGTGGAAAGCGTTTCGCTACCACCCGTGGCATGAAGATCCACAGAACAAGGATGGGATGTGTGAAGACTCATCTGAATGAGCAGCAGCGCACTGCATCAGCAGATAAGACGTCAGAAGACCAAGGCCAGGATTTAAACCACAGTGCCAAGGACATCCACGCTGTTGTTTCGGATGAGGAATTTACACAGGCCCTCGATGCCAGGCGCCTGAAACTCAACCTGCCACGAGCAAACGAAACTGAAGATTGGGAGCAACTGGATGCAAAATTCGTCCAAAGACTCGATGCACTGATAGGAAAAAGCACCCTGGAACACAAACTAGCCACATATGGGGACATTGTGTATTGCCACATGTAGAGATGCCTATGGAGCAAAACTACCCAAAGAGAAAACACCTCCAAAGAAATCCAGACGCCAAGAAGAGATGGACAAGATCAGGGTCCAAAAGAAAAACCTCAAGAAGCAAATGAAGACCGCACTGCCAGCTGAAAAAGAAGCCTTGCAAAAACTCTGGAAAGACCTGAAAGCAAAACACAGTGCCCTCAGCAAAGCGGAATCTGCGAGGAAGACGAAGAGCAAAACGAAGAAGACACACGAGCGCTTCTTCAGAGACCCCTTCCAGTTTGCCAGAACTGTTTGAGCAGCCAATTCTGGGACCCTAAATGTGGACAAAGGAGTTCTTGAGCAGCATCTGAGGAAAACATACTCTGACTCACAGAGCAAAGCACTACTCGACATTCAAGGTCTGGTGTGGCCAACCAACCCTGAGGAACAGTTCAATGACAAGCCTCCAACGTTGGCGAAAATCAAGAAGGTGGTCGACAAAGCCAGAGCCAAATCATCACCAGGGCCAAACGGAATACCTTACCAGCTGTACAAGAAATGTCCCAAGGTGCTGGAGTGGCTCCACAGGCTGCTGCGATCAGCTTGGAGAAACCAGAAGATCAGCGGCCAGTGGATGACGGCAGATGGTGTGTACATCCCCAAAGAGCAAAACTCAAGTGACATCAGCCTGTTCAGGCCAATATCACTACTGAACGTCGAAGGGAAAATCGTCTTCTCTGTCATGGCAGCAAGGCTGACCACGTACCTCATGGAAAACAAGTACTTGGATGTGTCAGTCCAGAAAGGTGGCATCCCAGGCGTGGCTGGCTGTGTAGAACACGCCACAATGATCTGGGACGCAATCCAAAGAGCAAAAACAGAAAAGAGAGACCTGGATGTAGTTTGGCTTGATCTGGCAAACGCATGTGGATCTGTACCCCATGAGATGATACAGTTGGCTCTTTAGATGTACCATGTGCCAAAGAACATCTGCAACATACTCAAGAAGTACTTCAATGGCTTCTCAATGCAGTTCTCTACTAAGGAGTACACAACAGATTGGATCAACTTGGAAGTGGGCATTGCAATGGGCTGTGCAATTTCCCCAATACTGTTCGTGTTGGCAATGGAAGTCATCTTGAAAACAGCAACAAGCAACGCAAGACAAACAGACCTTGGCGATGGATACAAGATGCCCCCTCTCAAGGCCTTCATGGATGACACTACAGTGATTTCATCTAGAGAAGACGAGACACGTCATGTGCTGGAAAGGCTGGACGACATAGTTGCCTCATCCAGAATTGTTGTCTCGTTCTCGTTCATCCAGAATGAAGTTCAAGCCAAAGAAATCACGGAGTCTCTCACTGAGGAAAGGAAAAGTGGCCGAATCTGTGGTCTTCAGTGTTGCCAACCAGGCCATTCCAACAGTCACAGAAGAGCCAGTCAAGAGCCTTGGAAGATGGTATGATGATACGCTGAAAGACACACAAAGAGCAAAAGAAACCAAACAGATCTTGGAAGAAGGCTTGGAGACCATTGACCAGTGTGGGCTCCTTGGCAATACAAGGTCTGGTGTCTGCAGTTCATGCTGATACCAAAGCTTCTATGGCCTCTGATGATATACGACATCTGCACCAGCATAGTGGAGGCAATGGAAGCCAAAATCAACAAGTTCACAAGGAAATGGCTTGGTGTCCCACCCTGTCTGACTGACATAGCGCTGTACTGTCGCCAAGCAAAGCTGAAACTACCACTGAAATCCATCCTGGAAGAATACAAAGCAGGAAAGATCAGACTTCAAAGCATGCTGGAGGACTCAGGAGACAAGGTGGTAGAAGCAATCAAGCCCAGCTGAAGACAGGCAGAAAATGGAAAGTTCAAGAGGCGATGGATTCTGCAAAAGAAAGTCTCAAGATCAGAGAAATAACAGGACACACACAGACCAACAGACAAGGACTGGGGGTGACCAAAACTGAATGGTGGTCAAAGGCCAAAGGAAAAGCCAAAAGAGACATGATGATTCAGGAGATGAGAAAAGAAGAAGACCAAACAAAGACTCCAAAAAGCAGTCCAGCAGAGCCAGCAAGGGCAATGGACAACGTGGAAGAATGCACTCCAAAGAAGTCTCACTTGGAATGACATTTGGCACATGGCCCCTCTCAGGATCAGCTTCATTCTCAGATCTGCATATGACCTTCTGCCTCAAATGCAAACCTGGTGAAGTGGGGAAAAACAGACGATCCTGCATGCCCCTCTGCCATGAAAAACAAACAGTGGAGCATGTCCTAAGCTCATGTAAAGTAGCCCTGGCTCAAGGAAGGTACACATGGAGGCACAACCAAGTGCTCAAGGAGATTGTACAAGTAATCTGGGCTAGTACCAACACCGCAAATGGCAAAATCAGGACTCCAAAAGCACCCGCAACATTCTTCACGGCAGGAGGCGGCAAATTATGGCCAAGAACAACAGTGCCACTCGGAACATGCAGGCAGAGTCTGCTGGACGGGGCAGGTGACTGGGAGTGCACTGCAGACCTCCCAGAATGGAAGAGTCACCCAGAGATCATCAGCAAGAGTGGCATGAGACCAGACATAGTAGTCCACTCTAAGTCAACCAAGCAGCTGATTATGATCGAGCTCACGGTGCCATATGAGAACAGAATGGAGGCAGCTCAATCTATAAGACGGAAAAGTATGCTGATCTGGCAAACAGCCTGAGGAGAGAAGGCTATTAGGTCAAAGTCCTCACTGCAGAAATTGGAGCTAGGGGGTTTGTAGGAACGTCTGCATACAGCCTCATGAAACAGCTCTCAGTTGCAGGGAGGGGAAAAAACAGAGCCCTAAAAGCAATGGCAGAAGCGGCAGAGAGGTGTTCAAGCTGGATCTGGTCAAGGAGGAACAAAAGTGAACTTCATAAGGCTTAAATTTCCTACAAATATCAGGTGTCCTGTGGCTGAGTGGTTAGAGTGCGAGCCATTAAGTGGAAAATGAGCATGTCCAGAGGGACATGGGTTCGAATCCAGCCATGGCTCGTCCCAAGATGGGAAAAAAGGGGGCAGCAGAGGGACATCCGGAGTCATGAACCAGGTGTGGCCCAACCCCCCTAGAGTGTCAGGAGATAAGGGCCGAAACACTTGCTTGAAGGGGGCTTCTCTTCTGAGGACTCTCTGCTGCTACGCTCTCCACGAGTTTCTTTCCGAAGAAGCGCCAGGATCTGATGGTAAGGGAGCCTCACCAAAGGACTCCCATACACATTGGCTCCAGCTTTTCCACAGCCCTTACCACAGTCACACACGCCTCGTCCACAGCAGACTGATTTCACACGGATTACGACAACTTCCGGAATAGTGCACAGGTCGCAGTATCTGATCATCGTCCTGCAAAAACACAATGCGACGCCTTTTGTCAAAAGCATCCATATGGGGAACAAACGGTACTCTTGGGTATGAATGTTGGACCTAAGGATCACTGCCCAACGGGTCATTCAGGGTACTGAAACCTTTTGCACAGCAGTCAGCAGGGTATGGCTGATTTTTTAAAATCAAGTTTGACAGTGTCATGGCCAAAATTAGAAATTTGGGGAGCAAGTCTCGGGTAATGGCCTGCCAGTCCCAAGAATTAGTGGACGTCCTTCTTCGTTGCAGGTCGGGTGTTCGGCGATTCTTCTCCACCCCATGTCCTCAGTAGGCAGCAAACGTCCCAAGTCCAATCATCATCCGTAGGAACTCCCGTTCAAATCCACACAAGTATTCTGAGGGACGTTCAGACAAACTGGTCTCCAATCTGCTGAAGAGGCAAGGCATCCTGTAGAACTGATCACCAAACACTCCACTGGAACCGTCACCGCAGTGTACACATGACATAACACTTCACTGGAACTGTCACTGTGGTGTACACATGACATAACATTCCACTGAAACTCTCCCTGTGATGTACACATGTCATAACACTTCACTGAAACTGTCACTGTGATGTACACATGACATATCACTGCACTGGAACTGTCATAAGTGATGTACACATGACACAACACTCTGCTGGAACTATCACTGTGGTGTACACATGACATAACGCTCCTCTGTAAACGTGACTGTGGTGTACACATGACATAACACTCCACTGGAATTGTCACAGTAATGTACATTGACATAACACTCCACTGCAAACGTGACTGTAATGTATACATGCCATAACACACCCCTGGAATTGTCACATTAATGCAGATTGACATAACATTCCACTGTAAACGTGACTGTGGTGTACATGTTACGCTCGATGTGGATAATTGCCTAATGTGAACACTAAGCAGAAAATTGCCAATAGTGCACATTAGGTACAATGACTTGCGTAATGTAAAAAAATTGTCAACATTAGGCAAAAAGATGCCTAATGTTCACATTATGCAGTTCAATTTTGCCTAATGTGAATACGACTGCCTAACACACATTGTGCAGCTCAATTTGCCTGATGTGAATGAGACGTAGAAAGAGATAGAGATGCCACAGAACAAACATGTAGAGACAGTTTTAAGACGTCTTAATGGAATTGCAATTTAATACAAAAGAACACACTGGCAATCACAAAACGGACACGGGCATCCCCCCCCCCAAAAAAAAAAATCCAACATGATGTGGCCAATTGCCGAAAATCAATGAAAAACAATGAAAAATCAATAAAAGAGAAAAAAAAGTCAATCAAACAGATCTCAGGGTCCAGTCGAGTTTAGTTAGAAATTTTTGCATGATCTGCCCGGGTGAGAGCGCGAGTTGCATTTAAGTTTTTTTTTTTTTTCTTAGGCAGCTGCATCGTCCTGATGTACATTGAGTTGTACATTGACACTTAGTATATCCTTGCCCGCCAGTGGCCCTTGCTGTTGCTGTTCTAATTGATAGGCAGACATCAGGAACATCTGCTTTTATCAGGGGCTGATCGATTGCACTTAGGTCAGCAGCTGTAAATTTTGGTCCTAGAATTCCCTCTCGGCAACCTACAGTGTATAGCCCATCTTGTTCCTTGAGGACAACCACTAACAGATTTTTAGGATCTGTTGGACCACGATCCACATCCGGGACCCTCAGCGTAGCACACTGGCCAATGGACAATGGCCTAAGCAGGTGTTTGCCGCGTCTTGTCATCCGTGCTGCTGCCTTAGATTGTCCTCGATCAGCCGAAGCACGGATCTTTTGGAAAGTTGGATCTACTGCTTCTGCCTGTGCCTGTGCCTCTGCTTCTGTCTCTGTCTCTGCATCTGTCTCTATTTCCGTTGATGCTCCCGCTTCTGTCTCTGCTTCTGCTTCTGCCTCTGCCCCTGCAACTGCATCCGCCTCTGTCACATTCGATGCATCAGTAGGAAGTTCAGTGTCAGCATTTTCAGCTTCCTTTGACTCCAGAAATACCTCAAGGTCTTCCTCGGTAAATATTTCACGAAGAGCTGTACTTGGAAGGATAGATGAACCTAATCCAACCTGCGGATTTTATTTTGTCCAAATATAACTTTGAATGGGCTGTGGCCGGTTGTTTCATGACGGCTGATGTTAGCTTGCCACTGACCAAACTTGAGGCCTATTGACCACTTCCTGCTGTTGTTCTCCTTCATCCAAATGGTCAATTTGTCCTGGATGACTCCGTTTAGACGTTCAACAGCGCCCTGGTTTGAGGATGACGTGGACGTCCAGTCAACAGCTTCAGCTCTGGCCAGAGCGCTGCAAGTTCAGCGATGATGGCATTAACGAACTGTGTCCGTTGTCGGACTGCAAAATAGCAGGTGCTCCAAATGTCAGAAATATATCCAGAAGATTCGCTGCAACCTCTTCTGCTCTTTTTGTTGTAAGTGGACGCAACACGCAAAATTTGTTGAAATGATTTACAAATGTCATGATGTACGTGAAGTCTCCATCTGGTAATGTTTGAAAATTGATAAGATCGATCTGGCATCTTGAATGGATATGATGACTGCGTACCGGTTTCACTACCAGACCCTTTGGAGCTTTTCTGGCTTTTTTTATGGCAGTTCTCACAGAAGGAAATGTGGAGGTAGCATGCTTCTTGTGTGATGTTTGACCGTTTCCTTTTCACTTCAGCAATTGTTTTTACCACCTCCATGGCCAATAGCTTCATGGGCTACTTTTACAATACCAAACACTTCTAGAGACGCAACAAACTTGAATTCATCTTCATTTGGATCTTTTCTCTTGCGAATCAGTCGGTCAGCATTGCCAACGCGCAGGACTTCGTAACGTTTCTTAAGGTTTAAGTCAAATGTAGACTTGGCTCCACCAGAATTAATCATTAACAAATCCTGTATCAGCTGATCACGCTGGTTGGTGGGTTGGATGACAACATTCTCTGCCTTGCCTTCCAGTGATTGACGCAGCTTACGTTCAAAGGCAGCTTGATGCATAGTGCGTGAACTAAAACAGAAAGAGAAAGAAACAGAGAGAAAGAGACAGAGGCACAGAATCAGGAGAGAGAGAGGAGAGGGGGGGGGGGAGAGCAGAGAGAGAGAGAGTGAGAGAGAGAGACAGACAGACAGACAGACAGACAAGAGAAAGAAAGAGAAAGAGACAGAGGTACAGAATCAGGAGAGAGAGACACAGAGAGAGAGAGAGAGAGAGAGAAGAGAGAGGAGAGAGAGAGAGAGAGAGAGAGAGAGAGAGGAGAGACAGAGAGAGAGAGACAGACAGACAGACAGACAAAAGAAAGAAAGAAAGAATAGAGAGAAAGAGGCAGAAGCAGAGAATCAGGAAAGGGAGAGAGAGAGAGAGAGAGAGAGAGAGAGAGAGAGAGAGAGAGAGAGAGAGAGGGGAGAGAGAGAGAGAGAGACAGACAGACAGACAGACAGACAGACAGACAAGAGAAAGAAATAGAGAGAAAGAGACAGAGGTACAGAATCAAGAGAGAGAGAGAGAGAGAGAGAGAGAGAGAGAGAGAGAGAGCGAGAGAGAAAGACAAGGAGAGAGAGAGAGAGAGAGGGGGAGAGAGAGAGAGAGAGAGAGAGAGGAGAGAGAGAGAGAAGAAGAGAGAGGAGAGAGACAGAGACAGAGAGAGAGAGAGAGGAGAGAGAGATGGAGGGAGGGATGGAGGGAAGGAGGGAGGGAGGGAGGGAGAACAGTAAGAGAAAGGGTGAGAGGGTGGAAGACTAATTAGAGAGAGACAGAGAAAGCGAGAGAGAGACAAGACAAGACAAGACAAAATTCTTTATTTACGAGGATAATAGAGAGAGAGAGAGAGAGAGAGAGAGAGAGAGAGGAGAGAGAGGAGAGAGAGAGAGAGAGAGAGAGAGAGAGAGAGGGAGAGAGAGAGAGGGCGGGGGAGGGCAGGGAGAGAGAAACAGTAAGGGAAAGGGTGAGAGGGTGGGAGATTAATTAGAGAGAGAGAGAAAGAGAAAGAGAGGAGAGAGAGAGAAAGAGAGAGAGAGAGAGAAAGAGAGAGAGAGAGAGAGAGAGAGAGAGACAGAGAGAGAGAGAGAGACATAGACAGACAAGGAGAGGGAGAGGGAGAGAGAGAGAGAGAGAGAGAGAGAGAGAGGAGAGAGAGAGAGAGAACAGTAAGAGAAAGGGTGTGAGGGGTGGGAGACTAATTAGAGAGAGAAAGAGAAAGAGAGAGAGAGAGAGACAGACAGACAGACAGACAGACAAGGAGAGAAAGGGGGGGGGGGGGGGGCAGACACAAACAGACAGACAGACAAAGAGAAGATAGAAGGAGAACGAGTGAGAGAGGGGGACAAAAAAAAATCGCGATAGCGCACCAGAGAAAGAGAGGGGGGGGGGGGGGAGGAAGGGAGACAGAACAGTAAAGAGACAGACAGAACAGGAGAAAGGGTGAGAGGATGGGAGACTAATTAGACAGACAGACTGACAGACAGACAGACAGACAGACAGACAGAAAAGGGAGAGAGAGAGAGGGGAGGGGGGGGGGGAGAGAAAGAGAGAAATTTACCTTCAAAAGAAATCAACCCTTCTGTTGTGTTTTCTCTGAAATGACAATGCGATGTTTTTCCTCTGACATTGAATGCTCAAATGCTTTCAATCAGATGTTTTACCTCTGACATTGAATACCCAAATGCTTTCAATCAGATGTTTTTCCTCTGACACTAAATGCTCAAGTGGAAAGGTCCTGAATCAAATGCTAAAAATAAATCATGATCAGAACTCAGTTCCTCTGTTAAAATGTGTGGAAAAAGTTGTGAGTTGTGATTATAACAAAGATGATAAAGTAACAATCTGCCCTGTCTACAACAAGCAATGCTCAATGCTCAGTAAGAAAACAGCATAGTTGAGTGGTTAGTTTCCTTGCTTTCCACTCCAGCGACGCGTATCTTCATCATATTCACATCAGGCAAAACGCCATTGCCTAATGTGAAAGTCTTGCTTAATGTGAACATTATGCAAGTAATTTGCCTATTGTAAACATTGTGCAATTGCTCGCCTAATGTTCACATTAGGCAAATTGCTTGCATAATGTTCACATTAGGCGATTATCCACATCGAGCGCAATATACACATAACACTCCCCCTGAACTGTCTCTGTAATGTGCACATTAATAACATTCTACTGCATCTGTCACTGTGATGTACACATGACATCACACACCACCGTAACTGTCACTGTGGTGTACACATGTCATGACACTCCACCGGAACTGTCACTGTGGTCAGAGACAGATTTCCCCTTGAATTGTCCATCAGGGTAATGGTTTGAGGAAGACAACTCAGTAAAATGTTCCAACTCACTAAGTATTTCTATTTGTCTTTGTGACTAGGCTATTCCCTTATGAACAAAAAATATCCCGTAAGTGCTATAGTTCTCTTAGATGAGAACTTCAAAATACGAAGAGCTGTTAAAAATTATTACACCTTTCCGATTAACTACTGAATGACAGAAATCCTCGACCAAACAATAGAAAAAGATATTTCTCTTCAATGGTAGATGGTCCAAGGGAAGTAACTCCACCAGATTTCAACACATACCAGGAAGAGGGTTGCCTTCCTCAGACCATGCCACTGATGGACGATTTGAGGAAGAATCTGACTCCCCGGCTGAAGATGGCACAGTAGTTTCATTGAACTCAAGTTATAACGTTCAGACAGATTAGTCCCCTCAGTTCTCGAAGAGCAAGATTAATACTTCCATGCTTCGTTTGAATGAGAACAGCGTTCATGAAACCGTGCACATCAGTCTGCCTCACGGCTATAAGCGGACATCGCATCGTTCTTCTCAAACGAGCCCTATGCATTCTGCAGAACGCAAGACATAGCATTCAGAGAAACTGTCCCCGTAGTGTACACATAACACAAATGTCCATTGGAACTGTCAATGTGGTGTGCACATGACATAACAGCCCACTAAAACTGTCAATGTGCTGTACACATGCAATAACACCCATTAAATCTTCACTGTGCGGTCACGTATAACCTGACACCCACAGAACTATCACTGTGATTTACACGTGCCAGAACACTCCACTAGAACCCTTACTGTGGTGTACTATTCATGACATAACACACCACTGGAACTGTCCACTGTGATTTACACGTGACATAACACTCACTGGAACTCTTCCTGTATTGTACACATAGCATAGCATTCACTGGAACTCATGCCATAACACTCACTGTAATTTTCTCTGTGGTGTACACATGCCATAACACTCCACTGTAATTTTCTCTGTGGTGTACACATGCCATAACACTCCACTGTAATTTTCTCTGTGGTGTACATATGCCATAACACTCCACTGAAACTGCCACTATGATGTTCACATGGCATAACACTCAACAGGAACTGCCACTGTGATGTACTCATGACATAACACACCACTGGAACTACCGTTGTTAGGTACACATGACATAACACTCCACTGTAACCGTCCCTGTGGTGTACACATGACATAACACTCCACTGTAACCGTTCCTGTGGTGTATACATTACATAACACTCCACTGGAACTATCGCTGTGATGTACACATGACATAAAACACTCCACATCAAATGTCCTTGTTATTAACACGTAACAGAACACCTCACTGGAACTGTCATTGTGGTGTACACATCAGATAGGACTCCACTGGTACTGTCAAGATAAAGTACCCATGTCATAACATTCCAGTGTAACACTGCCTGTCGTGGACTCTACAGCAATAGTTGCTGTGGAGAGTTCTGTTAGGTGAGCACCACAGTGATATTTTCTAGGGAGTGTTATCTCATATGTACTCCACAGGGACAGTCCACATGGAGTGTGATGTCGTATCTACACCACACTCACCGTTCAAGAGGAGTGCTGTATCATGTGTACACTACAGTCATTGATAATCTAAAGAATGATGTCATGTGTACATCACAGTACAGTTACAGTAGAGTGCTATGTCATGCCTACACCACAGTCACAATTCTAGTGCAGTGTTATATCATCGGTACAGCACAGGGACAGTTAAAGTGGAGTGTTATATCATCTGTACACCACAGGGAAGGTTACAGTGGAGTGTTATATCATCTGTACACCACAGGGACAGTTACAGTGCAGTGTTGTGTCATCTGTACCCCAAAAGGACAGTTACAGGGGAGTGTTGTTCTGTGTACCCACGGGGGACAGTTACGTGCGTGTTGTGTCATGTGACACCACAGGGACAGTTAAGTGGATGTTGTGTCTCTGTACCCCAAGGGACATTACGGGGAGTGTTGTTCATGTGTACACCCGGGGGACAGTTCCCCGGGATGTTGTGTCATGTGTACCCCAAGGACAGTTACGTGGAGTGTTTTTTCATCTGTAACACAGGGACAGTTACAGGGAGTGTTGTTCATGTGTACACCACGGGAATTTACAGTGGAGTGTTGTGTCTGTGTACACCACGGGGACGTTACAGTGAAAGTTGTGTCAGTGCACACCCGGTGACAGTTACGTGGAGTGTTGTGTCATGTGTACACCACAGTGCATTACAGGGGTGGGGTTTATCATGTGTACACCACGTGACATTTACAGTGGGTGTTTGTCGGGTTTACACCACAGTGCATTTACAGTGGAGGTTGTGTCATGTGTACACCACGGGGTTACAGGGGGGGTGTATTCTCTGTACACCACGGGGACAGATACAGTGCGTGTTATGTCATCTGTCCCCATGGAAGTTCAGGGGATGTTATATCATGTGTACACCACTGGACAGTTACGTGGAGTGTTTTGTCATGTGACCCCACGGGGCAGTTACAGGGGGGGTAGCTACTGTACACACGGAAGTTACAGTGGACTGTTTGTCATCTGTACCCACGGGGACAGTTACAGTGGAGTGTTATGTCTTTTGTGACACCACGGGACGGTTACAGTGGAGTTTTTGTCTTGTACTCCGGGGACAATTACAGGGAGTGTTGTGTCTTGACACCACGGGACATTCCGGGGAGTGTATGTGATTTTCTTAAGGGACAGTTACGTGGAGTTTTTTATGTCATGTGACCCCGGGACAGTTCAGGGAGTGTTATGTCAGTGTACACCACATGACAGTTCTAAGGGAGTGTTTAGATGTGAAACCCCACGGGCAGTTACAGTGGATGTTATGTCATGTGTACCCCACGGGACTTTACTGGAGTGTTATTATGTTACACCACGGGGCAGTTCAGGGGTGTTATGTCATGGACACCCAGGGACGGTTCGTGGAGTTTTTTGTACTTTAAACAGGGGGTTTCGTGGGTGTTATCCCATGTGTACTGAGGGCGTTACAGTGGGGGTTTATGCTTGTGTACACCACAGGGACGGTTACAGGGGAGTGTTATCCCATGTGTACATCACAGGGCGGTTCGGGGGGTTTGTATGCCATGTGTATATAAAGGGGGGTAAGGGGAAGTGTTACCCATGTGTACATCCAGGACGGTTACAGTGGGGTGTTATGTCAGGTACACCACGGGACATTTAAGTGGACTGTCGTGTCATCTGAAAAACAAGGGCAGTTACAGTGGAGTGTTATGCAACAGGGACACCACAGTCAGAGTTCTTTGAAGGGGTGTCTGTGAACCCCCCGGGTAAGAGTTCAGTGGTTTTGTGAATCGTTTTTTTGTCTGTGTACCACGGAGAGTTCTGGTGGAATGGTGAATCTTTTGTTAGTCAGTGTCCCCAGGGTTTAGAGTTCGGGGGAATGGTGTATCGTTGTTAGTAAGGTAACACAGTAAGCGTTCTGGTGGAATGGTATCTTTTTTTTTTGTCATGTTACAAACGGTAAGAGTTCGGGTGGAATGGGAAATCGTTTGTTATGTCTGTGTCACCCGGAAAGAGTTCTGGTGGAATGGTGAATGTTTGTTATGTCTGTGTACACCCGGAAAGAGTTCGGTGGGGGTAAATCGTTTGTTATGTCATGTGTACCCCAGGGTAAGCTTGGTGAATGGGTATCGTTTGTACATTACACAGGGGAGTGTATGGGATGTGTACCCCCAGGCGTTTCAGTGGAGTTTTTATATATGTGTACACCGGTAAAGTTCGGGTGGAATGGTGTATCGTTTGTACATTACCCAGTGGGTGTATTGATGTGTCAAAAGTGACAGTTTCAGTGGAGGTTATGTATTGTACCCCCCAGTGGTGTTTCCACAAGTTTTAAAGTTTTTCACCAGTGACTTTCCCAAATGGAGAGTATGTCATGTGTACCCCAGTGACGTTCCGGGGGAGTGTTATGTCATGGTACACCACGTGACATTTCCCAATGGAGTTTTTATGTCATGTGACACCACGTGACGTTACGGAGTGTATGTCATGTGTACACCACGTGACTTCCCAATGGAGTGTTTTGTCATGGTACACCAAGTGACGTTACGGGAGGTTAGCATTTGTACCCCACAGTGACAGTTCAATGAGTGTTATGTCTTATACCCCCCAAAGTGACATTTCCAATGGAGCGTTAGAGTGTCCTTGTAGTGACAGTTCGTGGAGTGTTAGCCATGCGGCAACAGTGACAATTAAAGGGGAGTTTTCTGTATGTGTACACCAAGTGTTTAGTTCAAGGGGGAATTTAAGTCATCGTGATCACAGTGACAATTCAAGGGAGTGACTGTTTTTTCCCGCAGTGACAGTTTCATTTGAGTTTTATGTCATGTGTCCCACAGTGACAATTTAATGGATTGTTATTCATGTTACACCACAGGACGTTTCGTGGATTTATTGTATGTTACCCACAGTGCAGTTTCAGTGGGTGTTGGGGCTGTGTGCATACATGACAGGCCCCTGGAGTGTTATGTCATTGTACCCACAGTAAATTTCCGTAGAGTCCCTGTCATGAGTTCTGCAAATGCATCGCTTTTCGCAGATTGGGCCCAGTTTCTTTAAAGTCACTCAGAATATTCTGTTTATTTGAACGGGATTTCCTACGGGTGTTTGGGGATTGGGACGTTTGCTCCCCTATGAGGAATGGTGGGGGAAGAATCCCCGAACCCCCCGCCTCCCAAGAAGAAGGATTTCCCACTAATTCTTGGGATGGGGGCCATTCCCCCGAGACTTGCGCCCCAACTATTCTTTTTGGCCGTTGCACTGTAAAACTTGTTTCGCAACAAAACAGATCGCCAGCCGCCGTGGCAAAGTGGTTAGCGCGCGGCTCCCGGGCTGGGAGTCGTGGGTTCGAATCCCCAAGCTGTGGGTTTTTTCCCCCGCCGGGCTCCTACCCAGAGTCAGTTTGTGCGGACCAGTTGGGAACTGGCGCCACACAGTTGAGTTTCTCCATTTAATGGAGGGTTTTCTGGGGGTGTTGCTCAATTTCCTGCCCAACACTGCTGGGGGTTATCTTCTGGCTTGGTTGACGGGGTATATCATAAAAGGGAAGGTAGGTACAGCCCCTGTCATGTAGTCTCGCCGAAATGGAAATCCGTAGCCTTTTAATCACCCTTTTCTCATCGATCGCATAAAAAATGTCTCTGTTTGGGGCCCCTTCAGCCCTGCTCCATGGTGCCCTCTTTTTGAGTCCTCCCCACGTCTGGGTTTTGGGTTTTGGTTCCGTCGGGGTCACCGGTATGGCGGGTCCGGGGGGGGCTGTCGTTACGGACGCGGTGGCGCCCCCCGGAGGGAGAGCTACTCACGCCGGCTCCGGACTGGGGCAATTTTGTGTCGTAGGGGGCTTATTTTGGTGGGCCCTGCGAATTTTAGATCAAACAGGCCCCACTGAAACCCCGAAGTGATCTCAGCAGTGCAATGTTCCTCCGGGGGGTTGCCCTTGACGACTTGACATTGATGCCCCCTGTGGATTGCCGTTCCCGGGGTTGCTGGGCGGGGGGGGCCCACAGGCTGGGGCTTTTTGTGGGCTGTCGAATGACAGCGGGTTGCACTGCCTCTGAGGGGCGCAGAGGTTGGGGGCAGAATAAAAAAAAAAAACACCATCCATGCTGACCCCAACCAATTGGGGAGTGATCCCCAGGGCCAACGTTCAAAACCAAGAGATGTTTGTTCCCCAAGGATGCTTTTTACAAAAGACTTGTTGTGTTGTTGCAGGACGCGATGAGTCTGCGACCCGTGCCTATTTCGGAAATTTTATAATCCGTGTGAAACAGTTGCTGTGGACGGGGGCTGTGTGGGGTGGTGAGGGCTGTGGAAAACTGGAGCCAATGTGTAGGGAGTCCCTTTTGTGAGGCTCTCTGCCATCAGACCCCGGGCTTTTTCAGAAGGGGAACATGGCAGCAGTTTGGTGATGAACTGCCTCGCATTGCAGCCCTTTTGTTTGACTGTTCACGTGTTCTGGTTAAGACAGTGCTGGACCATTTTCTTAATCAGCATTCTCACGTGATCTGAGTTTTGTCTTTAAAATTACAAACTACTGTGCCATCTTTACCGGGGGGGTTTGATTTTTCGTCAGATCGTCCATCATAGACGGTCTGAGGAAAGGAACTATCGTTTTGGGGTGTGTGAAAAACTGTTTTGGAGTTTTTTCCCTTGGACTAAAAACCGTCAAGCAAAACTGTTTGGGCGTGGTTTCTGTCATTCAGTAGTCAACAGGTAGGGGACAAAGAGTTGAAAGGTCTTCCGTTGGAACATTTCGTAAAGGGGGACAGGTGTAAGGTTGGTGCCGGGCCCATATGCGTTTTTAGGTTTTACCATTCATCAGTTACATTTCCCAAATATAAAAAAAAAAAGCACTTGAGAGGGGTCTTAAGGTTACTCTCCAAACGTTTCGTAAGCAGAAGCAACTACTCTAGTTGAAGGCATGAAACCCTTTTTTGTTTACATTTGAGTGAGTGTCATGCAAATTGGATTGTTGCTGCTTTTTCAGGAAATGTGCTAAAAGGCACACAGCTGTCTTTGTGTGGAGTCTCATTTACTTTTGAGAGCTTTCACCAAATGCTGCAGGGAAATTTTTTTTTGTAAGTCATAGTCAAATATCTGTGCGGCTCGTTTTTTTTTTTTAACCTTTTAAGTCCCCAGGCAAGAGGCCCCATGGGATATTTTTTTTTCCAAAAGGGAAAAAGGTCGTTACAAAAATTTCAAAGAAAAAATCGTGGTTGGAACAATTTATTGGAAGTTTCTGCTTTGGAAAATGCCCCGCAAGTGTCAAAGATGGCGTGTGGGGGCTGTGTAAAGGGAAAATATTTTTGAAAAGAAAGTTGTTGGTTTTTGGAAAGGTCGATGTGCTGTAAATTATTTTTTTGAGTGTTTAAGAAGCATTTTTTTGTTGGGTATGAATTAAATTAAGTAAAAGAAATCAGGTTCCTGCGACTCTGATTTTTGTCTGTTTTACTTAACCTTATGGATGGAGGGGGGATAGTGGGATGAGCCTCAGATTCATCGCCATGAGCCATGTCTTCGATTCACGGATCCCGTTCAAGGGTTCCCGCCCGGCGGTTTCCACTCATCCCGGGGCTGGGTTTTAAAAACAAACAACTGGGTTGATGGGTGCAGTCTTTCGAAAAACATGGTCCCCCAAAAAACGGTTTCACTAACCACTTAAATTTCATTTTCAAAAAAAATAAAATCAAACCGTGATATGTATGCATTTTTATTAAAAAATTAAATTTAGTTTAAACCCAAAGTATCGTCAAAGCCGAAACTAAATTTGGCTGGACGGCTTGAGGCCCCCCAGACAAACCAAAATCCTTCCCTATGTAACACAGTCGTTCTGAGCTAGAACCCCGGGGGTTTTTTAAAAATTTTGGGTCGCCCATGGACTACTTAAAAGACAACAAGAAAGTTGACTTTTAGAACGGGAAAATTTTGGGTTTCCCCTCTAACACAGATATAGCTTTTTAAGGGTTTATCAAAAAAATAAATTTTAAAAGCGAAAATTTATTTTTTATGCTGAAAACCCCCCAGTGTTTAAAAGTGACCCGTACTGATGTTGCATATACGGCTGTTATGTGCGGGCAAACCCAGGACCCTTTTGCGTCTTAAAAACCCCTCTCTTGGGGGACTTTCTGGTCAGGTTCCCAAAGATGCTGAGATTCCGTCATAAACCTCTGTCTCTGGAGGGACTTTTGGTCACTTGTTGCAAAGATGCGAGTTCCGTCATAAAACCCCTGTCTTGGGGACTTTCGGTCCTTGTTGCCAAAGATGTGAGATTTCCCTCATAAACTCTGTCTTGGAGGGCTTTTGGGCACTTGTTGCCAAAAATGCTGAGATTCAAGGGCTGTAAATCCAGGGCTACAATGTGCAAAGATTGTGCATCTGAAACCCTTTTGCTGAGTACGCGTCAATAGGGGCCAGGTTGGGGGGGGCTTCAGTCTTGGGGGAAAAAAACCCTTTAACTGTCCGTTTTTTAATTGTTTTGGGAACCTCGCGTTCGGTGACGTCACAGAGATAGAGAAAAAAGGAAAACATGAAGTGGTCGCCTGAACGAAGCAGACAACAAAAACCACACCCAAACCCCACACACCCAACACCCGCGCGCGCGCGCGGCGCACACCATATGTTTGCACCACCACACCCAACACACACACACCCACCAACACATATGTAATGCACAACACACACACACACACACACACAAAACACACACACACAGACCGAGCGTGCCCGCGCATACGCGTTACCAATGCGCGCACACACACAACACCCACCACACACACACACACACCACAACACACGCACGCACCACGCACCACGCCCCCACGCACCACACACACACACACACTCGAGAAATCGCACACATTATACACACGTCAAGATTTTAACATCAAACACACCAAAACCACACACACAACACACACACACACACACCACACACACACCCAAAAACACACACGAACACTGCGCGCGCGCGTGCTCGAACGCAGCACGCACACGTGGGAACGCCCCCACGCACACGTGCGGTACTCAAAAGCACCAAACACACGAAACACTACACCACCGCATTGAAAAAACAAAAGACACATCACACCACCACACAACACCACACCACAACAACCACCACACACACACACACAAACTATGAGACGTGCCGCACGCACGAGCGCCACACAACACACACACACCACACCACACACCAAAACACACACACACACACACACCACACACACCACACACCACACAAAACCCCTCAGGTGGGTTTTATGTAGCATGTTTATTTGCACAAGGAGGCCAAGGAAGCCAATGGCAGAGTTCCAAAGGAAATTAAACCATCAAAGATGCTGTGTTGGCCGCGTGGTCAGGTCTGTCAAGTTCAGAGAGTTCCAAAGGAAATTAAACCATCAAAGATGCGTGTGTTGGCCGCGTGGTCAGGTCTGTCATGTTCAACGCGAGCGGGCCTACTTCCGCAAGGAATACACGCACGCCCGAGCACACACACACACACACACACACACACACACACCACACACAACCACACACACACACACAGACACACATGCGCGCGCGCGTGCTCGAACGCACGCACGCACACGTGCGTGAACGCACGCACGCACACGTGCGTGTACTCAAAAGCACACAAACACACGAATACACATACACGC
>CM031612.1:81467153-81477478 GCA_018398815.1 Conus ventricosus
CACCCTGTCTTACGCTCTCGTGAATCCCTGATGTGAAATACAGCCCGATCACCTGCCTCATGATATCCATTTGTAACTGCAGCCTAAATTCACAGCTCTCATGATATCCCTTTGATGTACTTACAACTGATCCACCCCAAATTTTCCGATGTTTAAACATCCGATCCCGTTTCATGATACCCCTGAGAAACTACGCCCGATCACAGCTCTCATGATATCCCTATGTTGAACTACAGCCTGATTCCAGCTCTCATGATACCCGAGTAACTAAGCCTGATCTCAAGCTCTCATGAATCCGATGTAACACAGCTACTCACAGCTTTAGTACCCTATGTAACACGCCCGACCCCTGCTTCAGATACCCATTTGTAACTACGTGATCTCACCTTTTTCAGATTCGCGATGATGTACTTACAGACTGATCTACACTCCATTTATCCCTGATGTTGACCTACAGCCTGTTTTACACCCTTCATGATACCCTGATGTTGTAACTACGCCGATCCCACTCGCATGATATCCCTATGTTTAACTCCCGCTGATTCACATCTCTGTATCCCTGATGTGCCCTTACGATGCTCTCACAGCCTCATGATATCCTATGTTGTAACTACCCCTGACTACAGCTCCATGTACCCCCTGATGTTGTAACAACCCTGATACACAGCTCTCATAATCCCTGATGATGAAAACTACAGCCTGATCTCACAGATTCATATACCCCTGATGTTGTAACTAACCCTGATCTCAAGCTTCATGTACCCCGATGAACTACCCCACTCACGCTCTATGTATCCCTGATGTAACTAACCTGACTCCGCTCTCAGAATCCCTGTGTACTACAGCCTGACCCACAGCCTCAAAAATTTCCCTGATGATACAGCTGATTTTCATTATAACCCCTGATTTTGTAACTAAAGCCGACTCACGCTTCATGAATCCCTGTGTTTAACTACAGCCTGTCCACAGTTTCATCCACCCCGATGTAATTTTACGCCTGATCTCACAGTTCTGATATCCCTGAGTAATAAGCCCGTCCACTGCTCTCATGATACCCGATGGTAATACCCCTGACTCACAGCTCTCTAAATTCCCTGAGATGACTTACAGATGTCCCCAAATCTCATGTATCCCTGATGTTTTTCCCCCTGTTCACAGCTCTCATGACCCCCTGATGTTGTAACACACTGATTCACAGCTCGTGAATCCCAAAATGTTGAAATAACCTGATCTACAGTCTCTTAAATCCTTTGAAATACAGCCGATCTCAAGCTCTTATCCGATTTGTAACACAGCTGATCTCACAGCCCCTCGTGATATCCTGTGATTTTACAGACGAACACAGCTCTAAGTTTGTTTTTCAGAAACGTCGCGCAGAAATGGCTTCACCAAGCAAAAGGGTCAAAACACGAATCCTCAATGCAATCAATTCGCCGCCCGCTGCATAAAGCATAAATCATAATTCATGCCTCTCTTGAGGGCCTCTTACGTTCTTAAGATTAGCAGCACCATTTCAAGAATAAGAACATTCTTAGAAATAGAACTTGTTGAGGGGCACTTCAAAAGTCATTAATTTGTTCTTGTAACATGTACTCTGTGATCTTGGAAGATGCCATCTGCAACTGCCAGCTAATAGTCATCCATAATATACATCACTACTGGCTGGCTGCTGGTTATTTCAGTTGTGCATGCATGGCATTATGCAGAGTTTTTTTCCCCTGTGCTCAGTCCTCATACCAGAGTTAGCTAAAGACTTCTTGGAAAGAAACAGAAGGGGTTTGATAAGCCTTTACATGAGATTCAGTTTGGCTGAAAGCTATACTGCCCGTAAACAAATTCCCAAGAAATAAAGATTCAGTTCAAAGCTCTGCCCATACACAGCACATGTCTACTTCGGAATGACTATTCCACAAGTCAACTAATAATGAGAAGAAAAATGAAAGACCAAATTTCTCATTAACTTATGCAGTCTTGTTCCTGAAACTCCAATCGTGAAGAGCACACATACTTGGAAACAAGCAACGTAAAAACAACAGCCTAAAATCCACAAGAAACAGATCACTACGAAAGAAGCTCAACAACTGACTAAAGGTGAACTGTGTTTATCAAGGCCACAACAAAAGCAGGCAAAATGGCTCAAGGGTTGAACGACACGTGTCCCTAGATCATCAGACCCCAGACTGGCAGTACAGGTCCAAACAGTCACAGCTGGCATTCACCTCTGTTGAACCACCACTTCCCCACACTCCAAAATACCAGACCAGTCCAGCCATCACTCCCAGAAGATGGTCACCACAGCCCCCACTGTCACCACGGACCTGAATGTCATCACAGTCCCCACTGTCACCACGGACCTGAATGTCATCACAGTCCCCATTGTCACCACGGACCTGAATGTCATCACAGTCCCCATTGTCACCACGGACCTGAATGTCATCACAGTCCCCATTGTCACCACGGACCTGAATGTCATCACAGTCCCCATTGTCACCACGGACCTGAATGTCATCACAGTCCCCACTGTCACCACGGACCTGAATGTCATCACAGTCCCCATTGTCACCACGGACCTGAATGTCACCACAGTCCCCATTGTCACCACGGACCTGAATGTCATCACAGTCCCCATTGTCACCACGGACCTGAATGTCATCGCAGTCCCATTGTCACCACGGACCTGAATGTCATCACAGTCCCCATTGTCACCACGGACCTGAATGTCATCACAGTCCCCACTGTCACCACGGACCTGAATGTCATCACAGTCCCCATTGTCACCACGGACCTGAATGTCATCACAGTCCCCATTGTCACCACGGACCTGAATGTCACCACAGTCCCCATTGTCACCACGGACCTGAATGTCACCACAGTCCCCACTGTCACCACGGACCTGAATGTCATCACAGTCCCATTGTCACCACGGACCTGAATGTCATCACAGTCCGCATTGTCACCACGGATCTGAATGTCATCACAGTCCCCACTGTCACCACGGACCTGAATGTCACCACAGCCCCCATTGTCACCAGGGCCCTAAATGTCATCACGCCCCCCACTGTCACCACCCCTAAATGCCCCCACAGCCCCATGCCATTGTCACAGCCTTTTCCCGTAAAAGTCGCTTTGGGGGATAACAAAAAGAAACTGGGGTTTTAAAATCACAATAGCTCACACAACCAATAATTTTAAGGGAAAAAGAAGGATTTTGTCTTTCTTTAGTCCTCAATCATAGCTCCTCAAACATGATTAACAAGAAGGCCCTTTGGCTTTTCTTTGTCCTCAATCTAGCTCACTAAACCCACATAAATTTAAATGAAGAAGGACCTTGTCTTTCTTTAGTCCTCAATCAATAGCTCATAAAACCCATAATTAATGAAGAAGGCCCTTTGTTTTCTTTAGTCCATCAATCAAAGCTCCTAAACCAATGAATTAACGAAGAAGGCCTTGTCTTTTTTAGTCCTCATTTAAAAGCTCACTCAACACTTTAATTAATGAAAAGGACCTTGTTTTTTTTAAGTCCATAATCAAAGCTCATCAACTAAAAATTAATAAAGAAGGACCTTGTGTTTTTTGTTTGTTTCCGTGTACAACACGTCATATTTTACGGGTGCTTACCGAGTTCTTCATGAGTAGTATCATTCAGCAATCATCGTGTTTCAGTGGGAAAAAAAATCCCAAAGCCAAAAAAACAAAACAAACACTTAAACGTTTCCTTTCACTATGAATTTGCGGGACAGTGAAACTAAATGAAAGAAAAGTCTACTCGAGGCTTTTGCATAATGAATTTAACGAGCAGAGTGAGCATACATAATTCACTGAAAACATGATATCTTTATGAACGGATAGAGCTACGCTCACGAAATCTTGGGAGTTTGTCAACGATCTTAACAGTCGTTGGTCACAGAAATTTTTGTATGGGCACAATCAAATATTAACGTAATTAGTCGCGGTTCCCCCAGGACCCATATATTGTAATGGGTCGCACATGACTCGTACCATCGGGGGAGGAATAAGCTGCTGAACCGTTCTTTATCAGCGTGGGTCTTACAAAACCCGCGTCATCTAAATAGGAATATGCAATAGGGACACAATAAGGATAAGCAATAGGGAAAAAACAACAGGGATAAGCAATAGGGATAAACAACAGGGATAAGCAATAGGGATAAAGCACGAAAAAAGCCTCCGCAAAATGGGTGGGTCATTGGCGACCAGCACGATCGGGTCTGTGAAGTCCAAAACGTTATCCAGAAAAAAGTGAAAAAAGATATATCTAAAGTATAAAAAAGCCCCATGAAACTGAAAGGAAGATGGGAGATACGGACTGAACGTTGTGAGTTCTAGCAGATCCATGTGATAATCAGGCACCCTAAAGAACTCTTCATGCAGTTTCTTACTTCTTCGCCTTCATGTTATGTTAAAACGTACCCCCCATAATCTTCAACAGAGGTCTAGCATCAACATACACACACACACACGCGAGCGCGCGCGCGCGCACACACACACACACACACACACACACACACACACACACACACACACACACACACACTCACTCACTCACTCACTCACTAACTCACGCGCACACACACACACACACACACACACACACACACACACACACACACACACACACACACACACATACACACATCACACACACACACACACACACACACACACACACACACACACACACACACACACACACAACACACCCCACACACACACACACACACACGCATTACTTACAAGATTAGCACAATATTCACTAACGTTTTTTTTTTTTTTTATACACCCTCCCTTTCTTCACAAGTTATCCTCTCTTCCCAGTGTGGTTACTTTGCACAGCAGACTGTGCCCTGTTCGCTCCCCCCCCCCCCCCCCCCCCCCCCCCCCAACTTCTTGCATGTTGCTTCACTAGACCCTCCACCAATTTACTGATGAGAGATTCATAGGCAGTGAAGAAATGAACATGCCTGGACACTGGACAGAGGACATAACGGCAGCTGGATATTAGGGTCGACAACTCAACGCAAAACGTAAGTCTCAATCTCTCATGAAATACAGATCACCACGAGTATCATGATGACTGCAGAGCAATATAGTGAAAATACCAGCCACTACCTAACTCTAAGATACTCTGACAGTGTGTCAGCATGCGTATGTCTTTTTTTGCTGTCCCAACCTCTGCGCCACCTCAGAGTGCACCCACGCCGCTCATTCCGACAACCCGTCCACAGCCACAGCCCGGTCGGCCCCGCCGCAGCCCCAGTACCGGCAATCCACAGGGAGCAGTCAATAGTCAATGTCAAGTCGTCAAGAGGCAACCCACCGGAGGAGACACTGCACTGCTGCCGAGTCACTTCGGTGGTATTCAGTGGCGCCTGTTCTGATCTAACATACGCAGGACACCACCTACTAAGCCCCCTACTGACGACAATAATTGCTTAGTCGCGGAGCCGGCGTGAGCGAGCTCTCCCTCCGGAGGGCGCCACCACGTCCGTCCAACGACAGCCCCCATGGACCCGCCGAAACCGGTAACCCGATGGAACCAAACGAAGACCACAGACGTGGAGAGGACATCGAAATTGAGGTCACCATGAAAGCAGAGCATGAAGGGCCACAGAACTTGAGACATTTTTTATGCTGATCGATGAGAATGAGGATGATTACGATGATGCTACGGATTTGGGTAGCAGCCAGTCGGGGCAGAAAAACCCCACGTGACTTGATGGGATTCGAACCCACGACCTTCCAGCCGGGAGTCCGCGACGCTAACCACTTCGCCACGGCAGCTGGTGTGCATGTCTTTTTACCCGTGATGAGCATGTAACGTCCGAGCATAGAGATTAAGGGCAGAGAACACACACACACACACACACACACACACACACACACACACACACACACACACACACACACGCACGCACGCACGCACGCACGCGCGCGCGCGCACACGCACACGTACACGCACACACACACACACACACACACCCCACACACACACACACACACACACACACTAACACTCATACACACACTCACACACACACACACACACACACACACACACACACACACACACACACACACACACACACGAGCGCGAGCGCGAGAGCATGCGCACAAGCACGCACGTGCGAACGCCCAAAGAGAGAGAGAGAGAGAGAGAGAGAAGAGAGAGAGAGAGAGAGAGAGAGAGAGAGAGAGAGAGAGAGAGAGAGAGAGAGAGAGAGAGAGACGATCACTTACTTGCATCGGTTATCCTCTCCGCAAACTTGGTCACCACAGCAACATCCATTATGGTTGTGACATCCAACACAGCCGTGTCTGCAATCTCTACGTACGAAATGTCTGAAAAATAAATCACATGTCTACACAATGCCGCACTCACCTTTCAATAACGGAGACGATCCAGTTTACTGTTCTTCGCAATAACCAAAAGAAAATGTCCATGTTGATCACATTTTTACGTTATTGTGCATTTGTACACCTTAGCACAGACATAGAAAGTTCATGACAGACCCTGCCGTCATTCTCTCTGGCAGTGCTCTGTCTGTCTAAGCTGAGACGCCGGGGATTCTATATCCAGAGGTTGGCACCGATTATGGAAGCAAGCGTGTTTCTATCGGACATCTCTTGCAGTCAGAACATTATTAAAACCTTTCCCGTACGTCGCCTAAAATTTTGCGCGCCGTACATCGTGGGTCCGCATGGACCCATGCTTTTAGTGAAGGAAAGAGGCTTTGCCGTACATCGTGGGTCCGCATGGACCCATGCTTTTTATGGAGGAACAAACCCTTGCCGTATGTCGTGGGTCCGCATGGACCCATGCTTTTTTATGAAGGAACAAACCTTTGCCGTACGTTGTGGGTCCGCATGGACCCATGCTTTTTGTGAAGGAACAAACCCTTGCCGTATGTCGTGGGTCCGCATGGACCCATGCTTTTTTATGAAGGAACAAAGCCTTGCCGTACGTCGTGGGTCCACATGGACCCACGCTTTTTATGAAGGAACAAAGCCTTGCCGTACGTCGTGGGTCCGCATGGACCCATGCTTTTTATGAAGGAACAAAGCCTTGCCGTACGTCGTGGGTCTGCATGGACCCATGCTTTTTTCGTGAAGGAACAAAGCCTTGCCGTACGTCGTGGTCTGCATGGACCCATGCTTTTTTCATGAAGGAACAAAGCCTTGCCGTAGGTTGTGTTTGTGTACGGAATTTAAGAAAGTCATATGTTTTAGACGGATTGGAATAGTATTCTTTTTATAAGCAGCAACAGAGTTTTCGTGCAAGAGAATGAAATTAATTGTTCGTTTCAAAATGCTTGGTAATGTGAAAAACCATCGATCGAGGTGACAATGTGTACACGCATGCCAGCACACATTCACACATCTGGCTTTTGAACATCACTCCACTCACACGTTGTGGTAATCGAACTAGCTGTGACACACAAAATGAAAATGCGCTGGTGTGTATGTGTGTGTGTGTGTGCGTGTGTGTGCGCGCGCGCGTGCGTGCGTGTGTGTGTGTGTGTGGTTTTCAAGTTTGTATGCGTGTTGCTGTGTGTATGCGAGTGCATGTGTATGTGCGTGCGTGCATGCAGGTATGTTCGTCAGTCTGTGTATGATAGTGCAGATCTTGAGTGCAAGTATGTACGGATATATGTATGAGAGGAAAGTGTGCTTGTGGTGCACTTAACAAAATATGGGCACGGAAGAGAGGGAGCGCGTGTAGGCCTACATGTATCCGACTTGATGCTTCTTTAGCATACTAAAAATAGTTTCAGCCTAATTTTCAATAACGAGAGCCTCCAGTGAAGAATTTACACGGAACACTCTAACAATATGTCTCACACACAGAATGTAAAGGCCACTCACTCTGTAGCGGGGGAAAACATACACACACACAAGTACATTTCTGTCAACAATGGTTTATAGGTTTAGTAAAGAGACTTAAATTTGTTCAGTAGGCTGAGAAATCACTCGCACACATTTTCACATTCTTTCTCTCTCTCTCTCTCTCTCTCTCTCTCTCTCTCTCTCTCTCTCTCTCTCTCCTCTTCTCTCACACACACACACACACACACACACCACACACACACGCACTTACACACACACACACACACACACACACACACACACACACACACACACACACACACACATCCATGAAAAATGTCATTGCGATCCACAGGTACTGTTAGATGCTTGCGCTCATATCTAGTCGCCTTTGTTTTTATGTAAAAGGCGATTGCTACAGCAGTGGTACGTGGAAGGGGAACATTTGGTCGTTGTGTCGTGAGAAAAACATTGGTAGGGAGCAGTTTGTTCTAAGCAAGAGAGAGAGAGAGAGAGAGAGAGAGAGAGAGAGAGATCGAAAAACCTAAACATAGGAACCTATCAAAATCTGGGATGTTCCCATTTCGTTAGAAGTGTGTCCGTGGGACACTTTCGTCCAAACTATTACAAATATGAAAATTTTGAGGGATGTCAATGTAGTGTAGACAAAAGAAAATGATCAACACAGTCGTCAGATGATAACTTTCGTACCCTCTCCAATATCTTCGCCATTTGCGATGTTCAGAGCCTTAAAGATGTTCATTCTTTCAGCCATAGGGTTGAATTGAACTGAAAGGAAATTCGATTTTTAGGTGGATAATGCTGATAACTTATTTCCATGTATGTAGCAGACAATATAATGGTGACATTAGGCAAGTTTGCGTCCGCATGCACACCGACACTCACAATTACGCGCACGCGCGCGCACATACTACTCACACTGGCCTACAGAAGCTGGAGCACCAGGAGGATGTTTATGTTACCAGGTCTGGCCTGCTGCTGGTAAGAAAAAAAAGAGACGTCGGTATCTCATACAGTACTGTTACAAGTAGTGTGTAGGCCTACAATCCAAAACACAGTACTCTGATGAATTGGTCACTGCACCTCTGCTTTCAAAATCGTTAGTTGTCATGTATACACGTATTGTCATTTTTGTAAAGCACAAAGAGCAGTCTTCTGGGCAGTCTGTTATATAAATATTCATTATTATTATTTAGAAAGCAGATCTGATAAATTTGACGTCGGACTTGCAGTCCCAGAGACACGTGGAGAGAGCGATTCCCGCCACTGTAGCAAAATTTGGCCACATGCGCATGCGCAGCAGTCGCGTGTTTATGTCAGTGATGTCAGCCATTCTGCTGAGGCTAGCGCTTTGCGGGAAATGGATTGCGAACGGGAGGTTCAGTTTCTGTGTCTTTAGAAGGCATGGGTCCGCTTGGACCCACGACGTACTGCGCTCAAGGTTTGTTCTGTTTCAAAGCATGGGTCCGCTCGGACCCACGACGTACGGCGCTCAAGGTTTGTTCTTTGAAAGTATGGGTTCGCTCGGACCCACGACGTACGGCGCTCAAGGTTTGTTCTGTTTCAAAGCATGGGTCCGCTCGGACCCACGACGTACGGCACTCAAGGTTTGTTCTTTGAAAGTATGGGTCCGCTCGGACCCACGACGTACTGGGACGTTTGTTGTTTGTTTACTCTTTTGTTTTTTGACAAAAAAAAGAAATTTTGGTACAGAAGTGGGGCTATGCTATATTGACAAAGTCATAAAATTTAGTGAAGACAGCTTTAAAACTTTTTTTTATCAATAAAAATTACCCCTGTGGGTCCATGGGGACCCACGGCGTACGGGAAAGGTTTTAAGCCAGTGATGAATACGTCTGTTTCCTATCGGTCGTAAAAAAGACAGTTAAAGCACTGTGCTTTGGACGGACGCTATATAACTGGATCAACCAAAACTACAAAAAAATGTTATTCTTGTTACCACATCAACGTAATGTGACAAAACATTTGTGCGGCTATATAATTGGACCAACCAAAATTGCAAAGAAAAATGTTATTCTCGTTAGCACATCAACGTAATGGGACAAAACATTTGTGCGGCCTTACTCCTGACAGACAAAATGAACAACCAAACAATCAGGTGTGGTTCTCATTTTCCTCCTTACCTTCCTGCCTTCTCAACCTCCTCCACACCCTCGCTAACACACACACACACACACACACACACACACACACACACACACACACACACACACACACACACACGCACGCACGCACGCACGCACGCACGCACGCACGCACTCACGCACGCACGCACGCACGCACGCACTACGGACGCACGCACACCACACACACACACACACACACACACACACACACACAAAACACAACACACACACACACACGCACGCGTGCGTGCAAACACACACATACACTTCAAGTAATGATGAGCTATTAAGCCGCACAAACTCACCACCCTGAAC
>CM031612.1:81478478-81488478 GCA_018398815.1 Conus ventricosus
AATTTTTTTTTGGGTTTTTTTTTTTTTTTTCGAAAAATTAAGGACATTTTTAAAAATTTTTTTTTACAGGGTTTTTCCCTTATTTTTTTTGCTTTTTTTCCTCCTTTTTCTTCTTGGGTTTGACGGGGCCAAAAAAAAAAAACAAATCTTCCGGTACTCTTGATTTATTCCCTTTCAAACTGAACCTTTCCCTATTGGGGGTCATAGACTCTCAAGGATCACTCTCCCGCAGGTTGAGGGGACCAACATACAGCGCCAACCCATATTTTGACCCAAAAATGGCAACATACGTCAGTCGGCAGCGAAAAACCATTTTTATGGTACCGGGTCCCCCGCGATCGGCCCGGGTCTGAATGCTGACCCACTCCATTCGTGCTCTCCGTGGGCATCAGGAAACAAAACCCTTTATGTGGTGGTGTGCGGCGTGTGTGGTGTGTGTGTGTGGTTTTGGTGTGTGTGTGTTTTGTGTTCCTCCCTTTTAAACTTAATTTTTGATACAAAAATTGAAACTTTGCAAGATGGTATTCGCAAGTATTTCCTCCCTTCCCCCCCCCTCCCCAAGAGGTATTCGCAAGTTGATTCCCCCCTGCCCCCCCCCCCCCCCCCTTTTCCTCCCATTATGAATAATCAAAACATACCAATTAATACTTTTACAGTGCTGTTTACCGGGTGCATAAGGTTTACGTTTTATTTCAGCAAACCCCATCCCATTTATCTTAATTATCCTCGCCCGGGTTTTAGAATAAACCAAGGCATTTTACCCCGGGTAAAAGGTTTAAAGGGGTAATGTCTACTACTAGTTTCTCTAAAGGAACAGTATTGAAAGCAACTCCCACCTGATTTCTGTAAATGACCTTTCAGTTTTACTTTGTTTATATTTTAATCAGGATTTTCCAGGTTGCATGGGGTCACTGCTCCTGCCCTCGTGCAGCAATCCCGGGGCGGGGGTCCAGGTTGGCCCTGCCGGGCCCGGCGCCAAGGGTGGACCAGCGCTTTGGGCTGATGCGTAGGTCAACATCTCGCAAATCGCACCCAAACCAAACCCCTCCCTTAAATTCTCTCGTCGGGTCTTAAATTTCTTTATCCTCGCGTTAAAAGAATGCCAGTGGGGTCTTGAAGCTTAGGGGATCTGGTGCAGCTTCATGGACTAGTCCGGCGCAGTTACACCCCCTTGAGAAAACAATATAAAACTTGTCTTTTTTACTTTTTGCGTAATCTTATTTCAGATAATTTAGTGATGATGGTTCATTTTACGAAAATTTTTCATCAAGTTAGGTAAGATACATTCAAACAAGAAAATTACAGAAAATAACAAATAAACACAACAAAAAAACAAGATAAGGTAACTCTTGCTCCAGAGAAATAATCACAACACGTAACCTATAAAAAGGACGGTTGATTATTTAAACGTGGACAAATTACCCACTTTCTTTTTTATTTACTGTTTACGTTCCTGCCTCATTTAAATTTCCTTCCCCGAAATTACAAAAAAAGACACTTCTTGGGGGAAGATGTGGCGGGAGGATTCATCGTATTGATCCTACCTTTACCTCCCCCCTGAATTTCCTCATCGGTACAAATCGCTATACGGTTTGCTTTTTGGGGAAAAAAAAAACTGATTTTTATATACACACAAAAAATTGGACCCAAACAGTGGGGTAGAACTCATCACTGGGTAGACGTTGTGTCCTCCCATGTGGTTCTGTGGAGGGGCATCTGCCCTTCCGTCACGGTTGTTACTAAACACTGCTGTTTACATGTCATGGATTAAAGGGTTGATTTTTTGAAAAAAAAAAAAACCCTTAGGAGTCCGCCAAAGGGCAGGAAAAAAACGAATGACAAGCAAAAAAACACTCGTTTCGACCTTGAGTCTTCTTTACAAAATAAACCACCTCAGGCCAATGAACATGAAGAACGAGCGATCGCGAAAACTCCCATATTCGGGGCAAAAATGGGGGTGGGAAAGAACGAGGCTGTTGGGGCCCAACTTGCGCCAATCTGAAAGATTTCATGATTTCTCGTTTTTTTCGTTTTCATTGGGCCCGAATTTGTTTATCTTGCCTGAAAACCCCAAAAGGTCGAAACGCGTCGTGTTTTGTTATTTTTTGTTTGTCCGTTTTGTTTGGCGGGCTCACAAGAGTTATTTCTAAAATGTGTTTTTAAATTTCCGCCCCAGTCACCACACTGTGAAAAGTGTTTCCCGTTTTTGGGGGGAGGGGGGGGGGGGGGGAAACCTGGGTATATTTTATCTTCGATTTTAGTCCACTTGAATTGTCACCGAATTATTTTCTTTTTTTTTTTTTTGCACCCTTTGAAAAAAAGTTAATTGTTTTTTTTCCATTCCAGCAAAGAAACCCTAAAATTTATTGCAAAATCAAATTCCTTTTTTGTGTGTGTGGTATACATACAAAAATTTCAAGATCTCCCATTTGACTTGAAAGGCAAGAGTACAAGCCCTTGTTTGAAGCTGAATGCGTTTCCCGGTTAAATCGTCTGTCGCATTGTGTTCGTGTTATTATTGACGTGGGCAAGGATTCTTTTGTTACCTTGTTCTTTCACTGTCTGTACTCCTTGTTGCGTTACACATTCAGCAGGGTCTGTTTTGGTATTTCCCTCTCCTCTTTTCAAGGGATAATCTGTGTGGTTATAGTTGTCTGTGCGTTTAATTCTATTCGTACTAAAACAGTGTTTTGTTTCACTACTGAATGCAGTGTGACTGTCCACCCATTCAGATTCTTCCAGACTGTGCAAGAACGATGGCGGATTTATCATTTCTTGTAATATAGTACGCTTACAGTGTATGCACGTATTGTGTGGCTACTCATGGGAGCCACCGGCCTAGAGGGGAACAGAGCGGCTAACCACTCAAATCAGATGTCAAATTAATTAGGAATTCATTACAATTTGAATGGCACGTCTTTCTTTTTTCGACTTTAGAATTGACGTAAAAACAGAAAGCAAGAAATAAAAATGTACGAATAAAAGTGCATGCAAAAAAACAAAACAACAACCAACAAACAAAACAAAACGAAAAAACCCACTCCCGCGAGAGACGCCAGTATTTCTTCTGACAATAAGTCCCGGCGGCTGATGTGAGATGGCAATGACCCCACATTGCTAAAGTACATAGGAGACCGACCACCCGAGAAGAGGTTTTTTGGACGTAACGCGCGAAGCCGCTGGTGACCAGCGTATGCTAGAGTGACCAGCGTATGCTAGAGTGACCAGCGTATGCTAGAGTGACCAGCGTATGCTAGAGTGACTGTCAGGGTCACTGACATTGCTACTTGAGCCCGTACATGTATGTTACAGATAGATCTAGTGGAGGCGACTCATGTTTGAATTTGTTCATGTGCGGACTGATCATGTTCCATGTCAGTGTATCTTGCGTGGTTCGCATCAGAGTCAATATTTCCTCCATATGTGCTAGGGTGAGCCGGTGAACATTTCCGCTCACGTCGAATGCGTGTGTGTGAATCAGTGGATATCTGTGTGACAGCACAGCTTGGGAGAGGGTAGGGAGGTATCTTGAACTTTTTAGTGTTTTGTCCGTGGAAGTGGGAAATTGGGTCATGCATCATCCTCACTGTGAGTTGCCCAATCATAGTTAACCTTACGTTGAGTTATCCAATCACAGCCAAGTTGACTGTAAAGCAGGCTGGGGTTAGGTGAACTGTCGCTCAGTGTTATTTTGCAGCTGTTTCAGAGTGGAAGTCTCTGACGTTGTGTGTGTTGATTCTATGTTGGAAGTCCTGGTGAATCCTTTTAGGAACCTTGTGTTCAGGGTTCGGGCTTAAGGATTAGTGGAGCTGCCTTGAGTCTGGAGGGGACTGATTCTGTGTTTCTGTGTAATTGTATTCTTCTCGCTGTTGGAGGTACAGTAGAAGGACTGTCGTTACTGTAATTTGTGAAGACGTGGTTGCTGCGTTCTTGTTGAACTGTGACCGGGTGTTCCAGAGACCCTGGTGGGATGAAGACTTGGTTGCTGCGTTCTTGTTGAACTGTAACCTGTGTTCCTGAGACCCTGGTGGGATGAAGACTTGGTTGCTGCGTTCTTGTTGAACTGAAAACCGGTGTTCCTGAGACCCTGGTGGGGTGAAGACTTGGTTGCTGCGTTCTTGTTGAACTCTAACCTGTGTACCTGAAACCTTGGTGGGTGAAGACTTGGTTGCTGTGGTTGGGTGCTGTAGACGTGCTGGTCTGGGATGGCCTTGGTGGCGCTGGACAACCCATCTCGGAGTTGGGCCGGACACGTGTTGGTTCAAGGTACGTTTGGTATAATTCAGTGTAGACATTTTAGTACTCCTATCATCTGAACCTGGTTGTGTTGGATTGAGCCAGGATATGGGGGAACTCAGAAGGAAATCCTTATCTTTATTGGTTGATTTGGGCAGCTGGAGGCCGGAAGCTGTCTGAGGTGCCAGGCAAGGGCCTGCGTTAGTGCCAGAAAGGGCTAGGGGTGTTGTAATTAAACAGTGTAATGGTTGCATTGAGTAGTTATATTGGATGATATGATTTTGGGCATTGTAAGATCAATGTAGGGTGTTTTGTGCATGTGTGAGTACATTCATTCGTGTGATCTTTCAGTAATTTCAGCCACTGGAACCTGTCGGTGTCAGTATGATCTTTTTAGTTTTATTAGCAGGCCTTAATGCCAGACCGGGAATTATATATGTATTTGTGTGGTTGCTAGTACTGTTGACACCTGTCTGGAAGTTAATCAGGGGAGACAGCCCATTGTTTGAAATTGTTGGTTTTAAGTTGTATATGATGATAATGTTGTCAACTTTATGATGATGTGTTTGTCAACCTTATGTGCATTGCTCAGTCAGTTGGAGTAAGCCAGCTGATATTTCAGCTAAAGATCAACTTTAACAAAGATTGACAGCCCGGAAGTGTTTTGGGGTAGTGATGTGGTGTGTGTGTTGGTTGCCCCATGGTTTGGACATAGGCTGTAAGTTGTAAGTGATGTTTACTGCAGTGGCAGTGACCGTGACCGACAGATTTATTTTGGGCAATAACTATCTGCATCATTTATCTCTTGTTTTCCAAGTTACATATGTTTGGACCTTGTTCCTAACATTGGGAATTGTGTGGGAAGCCATGCATGTTTTTTTTTAAGGTTGTTCTGCTATCTAAGGAAAGTACTTGATAGTGGCCGGGGAGTCGGACCGGGCTATGTGTTTTAAGTTGGACTGAAGTTTGACTTAGATTGTGTACTACTGTGTGGCATGATGTTTTGTAAAGTAAGCTGTATATAGTCTGTCTGGAAATCTTTTTCCCTTTTTATACAAATGGATAAAATTAGACTAAAGCTAAGTGCTAATGCTGGTTTTCATTTGGGTAAGATTACCATTGGGTGCATCTTGTGATTGGAGTAGGTTAGTTAGTTAAGAGACAGAATATTCACAGTAGTGACTTTGACTCCCATGGGTGGTGCTCATGATGAACATGAATCTAGTATGTGTAGGGCACTATGGGATGCATAAATAGGTTCTTAGTGGGGATGTGCCTGTAGTGTCCACAGATATCTCCCTGTAATCCTGCCTTAGCTGGTGACGGGATCCCTGTGCGAGGAGTGACACAGCGTGGGCTTCTCTTCCTGTTGCTGTGACAGTCCGAGTGGTACATATGAATGTTGACGACAAACAGGGGCTGTTTTGAGGTAACAGCATTGAACATTATTTCCAGGATCAAGGAAATGAGCCGTCGTTCATCGGTCGTGGAGTGGACTACCCAGTGTGTGAAAGACACTAGCAGAAATCCGTAGTGACTTTAAATTTATTTAGTTAATATCATTGCATAACTGGTTTAGTTGTTGGCTAATTAGTCATTACTTGTGTGTGTCGCAGGCTGCACAGGTTTTCAAGACAAAATGTCTTTTGTGTGGTGGCAAAAAACATTTATATCAACATTTTTTACATGTTGGACAATTTGGGTTGGGCCATTCTGTGCGAGTATTTCATAGCAACCCAGTTATTGGATTATTAATTGGTCATGCGTGCTTTAAGTGCCCAGTTGTTGGAATGTGACCCGGTTTAATTAATCTTGAAAGTGTGTGAACATTGCAGAATTGTTGTAGTTTTGTGCATTCTTTTATCAGTGATGGTCTGTCACGTGCAACAAAATTGTAGTTCTGGGCATTCTATGTTGGTGTTTGGTCTGTCATTGTGTCGGAGTTCATTCCCTGGTTGCTGGCTTGTGTATGAGCCGGTAAGTGAATTTGTTGAGTAAGTCTCGGATTCACAGTGTCCTGTTGGGCCAAGGTGTTATCGGTCGTGTGAGTTGTATTGCATGGTAGCGATGCATCGCACCAGGCTGGGCACATTGGGATTTGACCCAATTAAGGTTAATCGTTAATTATTTCATGACCTTGTGTTAGTTTAGTTGTGCAGGGTGTGTATGTGACTAGAAATCTGTGTGCGAATTGTGTTAAGTGGTTGAATGTTTGAGTTTGAGCGAAAGTGATTGTGTGGGTAGTGAGTGGAATATTGAATGTTATGGATCCCGGTGTCGTGGTTTGAATGAAATTATACATGTGGGAACTGTTCATCTGTTTCTGGACTGCTTATTTGAGTTGGGGCGTTAGGTATTGTAGGTCTGTAAGTCTGCTGTCCCTCCCTAGTTAGTTCAGGTCTTAGCGAGCCTGACAGTGACCATCTTCTGGGAGTGATGGCTGGGACTGGTCTGGTATCTTGGAGTGTGGGGAAGTGGTGGTCCAACAGAGGTGAATGCCAGCTGTGGACTGTTTGGACCTGTACTGCCAGTCTGGGGTCTGATGATCTAGGGGCACGTTCGTTCAATCCTTGCGCCATTTTCGCCTGCTTTTGTCGTGGCTTGACAAACACACTCCACCTTTTGTCAGTTGTTGTGCTTCTTTCATAGTGGCCTGTTCTTTCATAGTGATCTGTTCTTTCGTAGTGACCTGTTCTTTCGTAGTGACCTGTTCTTTCATAGTGACCTGTTCTTTCGTGGTGACCTGTTCTTTCATAGTGACCTGTTCTTTCGTAGTGACCTGTTTCTTTTGGATTTTAGGCTGTTGATTTTACGTTGCCTGTTTTAAAGCATGTGTGCTCTTCATGATTAGAGTTTCAGGAACTACTGCATAAGTTAATGAGAAATTTGGTTTGCAGTTTTCTTCTCATTAAGAGTTGACTTGTGGAATAGTCAATCTGGAGTGGATACGTGCTGTGCATGAATACAGCCATGAAGTGAATCATCATTTCTTAAGGAATTTGTTTACAGGGAAAATAGCTTTCAGTCAAACTTTGAATCTGTTTTCAAAGGCTTATCAAACGCTCACTTACTTTCAAGAAGTGTTAAATGACCACTGATTATGAACATTGAAACAAAGAACACTGCATTAATGCCATGCATGCACAACTGAAATGGTCAGCAGCCAGCCAACCGTGATGTGTATTGTGGATGACTATTCGTTGGCAACGGCAAATGGCATCTCCCAAGATTGGCACCACGTTCTGATGACAGAGTACATGTTACACCGTCAATTTTCACTGGAGTGACTTCATCACAAATGTTGACGTCCTTGAACAGGCAGAGCTCACCAGTATTGAGGCCATGTTACTGAAGTCCCAGCTATGCTGGGCAGGTCACGGCTCCAGGATGGAGGATCATCACCTGCCCAAGATCACCCTGTATGGCGAACTCTGCACCGGTCATCGCGACAGAAAGGCGCTGAACAAACAATACGAAGATTAAGAATATAGGTTTTTGGATTCTGGATTCAACATTAGAAAAACAGGGGTTTATAGGACTCAGAATCAAAATTTACTTGGAGAATACTTCGGGAGGATCGCCCTGTCTTCATGAGCTCACTGTTGCTGTTGTGACAGCAAAACCTGGTGGGGCGACTGTTGTGTGGAGTGAGCAGTTACGAAGATTGTTTGAAAAAACAAACCTCAGTGCCTGTCACACTGAACACCGCAAGCAGTCCTCCCTAACTGCAGATTACGCCACCTGGCGTCACTCCATTAACAAAACTGTCTACTGCTTCTAAAAGCACCCGCAGGGCCACCATTGAGGACAAACAGCGCAAGAGGAAGAAACGTGTTTTTGTGACAGCCAACCCTGATCAGACCTTTACCTGCAACCGCTGTGGCCAGGCCTGCCTATCCTGCATTGGCCATGTCAGCCACTGTGGCCATTCCTGTCTATCCTGCATTGTCAGCCACTGTGGCCAGGCCTGTCTATCCTGCATGGCCTTGTCAGCCACTGTGGCCAGGCCTGTCTATCCTGCATTGTCAGCAACTGTGTCCAGGCCTGTCTATCCTGCATTGTCAGCCACTGTGGCCAGGCCTGTCTATCCTGCATTGTCAGCCACTGTGGCCAGACCTGTCTATCCTGCATTGGCCATGTCAGCCACTGTGACCAGGCCTGTCTATCCTGCATTGGCCATGTCAGCCACTGTGGCCAGGCCTGTCTATCCTGCATTGGCCATGTTAGCCACTCTGCCAGACCTGTCTATCCTGCATTGGCCATGTCAGCCACTGTGGCCAGGCCTGTCTATCCTGCATTGTCAGCCACTGTGGCCAGACCTGTCTATCCTGCATTGGCCATGTCAGCCACTGTGGCCAGGCCTGTCTATCCTGCATTGTCAGCCACCGTGGCCAGACCTGTCTATCCTGCATTGGCCATGTCAGCCACTGTGGCCTGGCCTGTCTATCCTGCATTGTCAGCCACTGTGGCCAGGCCTGTCTATCCTGCATTGTCAGCACTGTGGCCAGGCCTGTCTATCCTGCATTGTCAGCCACTGTGGGCAGGCCTGTCTATCCTGCATTGGCCATGTCAGCCACTGTGGCCTGGCCTGTCTATCCTGCATTGTCACCACTGTGGCCAGGCCTGTCTATCCTGCATTGTCAGCCACTGTGGCCAGGCCTGTCTATCCTGCATTGTCAGCCACTGTGGCCAGACCTGTCTATTCTGGCATTGTCAGCCACTGTGGCCAGGCCTGTCTATCCTGGATTGTCAGCCACTGTGGCCAGGCCTTGTCTTATCCTGCATTGTCAGCCACTGTGGCCAGGCCTGTCCCATCCTGCATTGGGCATGTCACCACTGGGCCAGGCCTGCATATCCTGCATTGTCAGCCACTTTGGCCAGATCTGTCTATCCTGCATTGGCCATGTCAGCCACTGTGGCCAGGCCTGTCTATCCTGCATTGTTCAGCCACTGTGGCCAGGCCTGTCTATCCTGCATTGTCAGCCACTGTGGGCCAGGCCTGTCTATCCTGCATTGTCAGCCACTGTGGCCAGGCCTGTCTATCCTGCATTGGCCTTGTCAGCCACTGTGGCAGGCATGTCTATCCTGCATTGGCCTTGTCAGCCTTGGCGCACCTGCCTATCCTGCATTGGCCTTGTCAGCCATGAGAGCACCTGCCTATCCTGCATTGGCCTTGTCAGACCATTTAGCGCACCTTGGCCAGGCCTGCATCCTGGCATTGTCAGCCATGAGGCACCTGCCTATCCTGCATTGGCCTTGTCAGCCATGAGTACACCTGCAGCCGCTGTGGCCAGGCCTGCCTATCCTGCCATTGGTCTGTATGCAGCCATGAGCGGGCGCCTGCCTATCCTGCATTGGCCTTGTCAGGCCATGATTGTCAGCCCTGCCTATCCTGCATTGGCCTTGTCAGCCATGAGAGCACCTGCCTATCCCGCATTGGCGTTGTCAGCCATTTTAGGTGCACCTGCATTGGCGCTTGTGGCCAAGGCACTGCCTATCCTGCATTGGCGTGTCAGCCATGAGAGGGACCTGCCTATCCTGCATTGGCCTGTCAGCCATGAGAGCACCTGCCTATCCTGCATTGGCCTTGTCAGCCATGAGCGTACCTGCCTATCCTGCATTGGCCTTGTCAAACCATGAGTACCCCAACCTGCCTATCCTGCATTGGCCGTTTTCAGCCATGGGGGCGCCTGCCTATCCTGCATTGGCCTTGTCAGCCATGAGAGCACCTGCCTATCCTGCATTGGCCTTGTCAGCCATGAGA
>CM031612.1:81490978-81494900 GCA_018398815.1 Conus ventricosus
AACGTTCATATTCTGTTCATAATGTTTTCTTAAATGTCAGTACAACCTTGAGTTAATCTGACAATAAATTGGTTTCAGTCAGTCAGTGTGTGTGTGTGTGGTGTGTGTGTGTGTGTGTGTGTGTGGTGTGTGTGTGTGTGTGTGTGTGTGTTGCATGGAAGGATAATAAGTATCCCCTTCTTCTTTCGTAGTTTAAGTCTTACTCTTGAGGTAAGTGGTGCCATGATTAAATGAAAGAAGGGGGAAGGGGCAGGAGTGCACATTGTCAGCACCTATCTGGTGTATACACACAGTTTTGCTGGACTTCATAAGGAATGCCGTATTCATTCCCATAACTGTAAACGCACAAAATAAATCGCGCCTTGATTTTGCCCAAGGACACAATATTCCCAGTTGGATAAATCAATCACCCCACTGCCACCTCATTTGCTCAAACAGTTCAAGGTGTGCTGACACACATCGTGACACTGGTGACTACCTCAATGATTCCAACAGCCTGACTTGCACAGACTTTCTCTGGGGATGTCTCCTTGTCTGTTGTGTGTGCTCTGTGTCGTTGTCATTTCAGTCAGGCGATTTGCACAGACTTTCTCTGGGGTGTCTCCTTGTCTGTTTTGTGTGCTCTGTGTCGTTGTCCTTTCTGTCAGGCGATTCGGTGTCATAAGCAGCATTCGTTTGGAGCTGTGGGCGTGTATTTCATCATGGGAGCAAACGTTGCCCTGCTTGTTCATTATTTACAGTTTACTGTTCTCTGCCCCATGGAAGATTTCCTTTCTCTAGAGATGACAAACGTTCAGATTGCTGTGTTGGTCCATCTCCCACTGTACTCCACACTCTGTGCCTTGTGCATCTCTTATATCTGTGTGTCTCTTAATGTCTCCATCCCCCTAATTCTCTATTCTCTTACTCTCTGATCTGATCTGCCACTCCCACTTGCTCCTTGCTCTCCATGTTTGCGTTCTCTTTACGTCAGTATACATACCTACCTCTCTGTCTGTCTGCCTTTGCTTTGGGAGCAGGTCCTTGGGACCCAGATGTATGTTCCTGCAGACCTGTGTCAGGTGTTTCCCTGGGTCACTATTTCCTCTGAATCTATGTCCCCATGGATTGAGGCTTATGGTCACGTGACCCCCAACTAGGTCATATTCACCCTGAGCAATGACTTAAAATGAGTCAGAGCGATTGAAGTCAAGATTACATATCAAGCGCCAAAAATAGACAGTGATGAATGAGATTGAAGTTCTCTGTAGAGTGATTTGAAAGGGCCAAGTATTAAGTGATTAGAAGGATTGTGGTGACACAAAGGGAGCAAAGGACATAGTGATCTACATCAACATTAGAGGTGGCCCCAAATGATTCAAAATGACCAAAGCAAGGCTACAATCAAATGACACAGCCAGTCATAATGACTCCAACTGCAGTAGAATGTTCAACTGTTCACTGGTATGCTGACCCAAAGCCAGTGTAGTATTTAGTGACCCAGATGACCTGAAAAAACTGGTCATTTATCCATGTGAATATTCATTATCAAAAATCAAGGTCAAAGATCCAATAATTCCAAATGGAAAATCTTACGTGAACCAAAACAGGTCACAGTGTCTCATATCGAAGCAGAAAAAAACATTTTCTGTTGACGGTAGCTGTCGCTTGTGAGATATCATCTGTGAAACCACAACTAGCATAGTCTGGATCAATATGCGGAACACATCCAGATGTCAAAATTAGAACGTCTGTGAGATATCTTCTGTGAAATCACAACTAGCATAGTCTGGATCAATATGCGGAACACATCCAGATCTCAAAATTAGAACGTCTGTGAGCGCCTTTCGCAAGCAGCTGACCGTAAGCCAACAGCAATGCACACACCCTCCTGGATGTAGCCTGCTGATCCTTTCTCACAGCAACGCGCACACCCTCCTGGATGTAGCCTGCTGATCCTTTCTCACAGCCATGCGCACACCCTCCTGGATGTAGCCTGCTGATCCTTTCTAACAGCAACGCGCCACACCCTCCGGGATGTAGCCTGCTGATCCTTTCTCACAGCCATGCGCACACCCTCCTGGATGTAGCCTGCTGATCCTTTCTAACAGCCATGCGCACACCCTCCTGGATGTAGCCTGCTGATCCTTTCTCACAGCCACGTGCATTACACACCCCCTCCTGGATGTAGCCTGCTGATCCTTTCTAACAGCCATGCGCACACCCTCCTGGATGTTAGACTGCTGATCCTTTCTCACAGCAACGCGCACACCCTCCTGGATGTAGCCTGCTGATCCTTTCTAACAGCAACGCGCACACCCTCCTGGATGTAGCCTGTTGATCCTTTCTCACAGCCACGTGCATTACACGTACTGTCTGTCACAGAACTAGTTCCAGCTAGCACGCGCCTTTAGAAAAGAATGTCCACATATGGAAAGATGCTGTTTACTCTACTTACCGGCTTGCAGGCTCTCAGGCTGTTTTGCTTTTTCTCCTATAGTGAGCAGGGATAGTGTGGACGGAGGCACTGACCAGGTTCTCATGTATAACGCGCTACGCAGACCATGCTGTGGTTTTCATTCAGCTATCAGGTAGGGGGAGAAGGAACGTGCATTACTGTGTCTCATTACCGAAATCGTATTTACAATACGCATGTTTGTGACTGTTGACAAAAGCACTGTAAATAAACGCAAATTGCTCTATGTTGGACGGATGTAAGGAAAGGGTGCTGCTGTTAACATGGGGGGCCTATAAATGTCTATTACATCATTTCTTATGACAGAGACAGACAAGCATAAACACAGAGTAAAACAAAAAACCGGAGGCCACAAACAAAACGATTCTAGCTAGGAAAAGGGAGAAAACCTGTCATAAATAAAAACCAACGTTTAACGGATGTCCATTTATAAACATGGACTAATCACAATGCGTGCGTGCATGTGGTGTGTGTGTGTGCGTGCGTTCGTGCGTGCGTGCGTGCGTGCGTGCGTGCGTGCGTGCGTGCGTGCGTGCGTGCGCGGCGCGCGCGCGCGCTGTGTGTGGGGTGTGTGTGTGTGTGTGTGTGTGTACGTGCGCGCGTGTGTGTGTTCGTGTGTGTTTGTGTTTGTGTGCGTGTGTGCGTGCGTGCGTGCGTGCGTGCGTGTGTGTGTATGTGTGTGTGTGTGTGTGTGTGTGTGTGTGTGTGTGTGTGTGCGCGCGAGCGCTCGGGGGTGCGTGTATTCCTTGCAGGAGTAGTTCCAGCTGAGATTGAACTTGACAGACTTGACCACGCGGCCAACACAGCATCTTTGATGGTTTAATTTGTTTTGGAATTCTGCCACTGGCTTCCTTGGCTTGCTTGTGCAAATATACACACTACATAAACACGCTGATGTGTGTGTGTTGTGTGTGTGTGTGTGTGTGTGTGGTGTGTGTGTGTGGCGCGCGCGCGTGCATGTGTGCGTATGTGTGGTGTGTGTGTTGTGTGTGTGTGTGTGTGGTGTGTGTGTGTGTGTGTGTGTTTGTGTGTGTGTGTGTGTGTGTGTGGGTGTTTGATTGTTCATATGCTGGTGCGTGTGTGTGTGTGTGTGTGTGGTGTGTGTGTGTGTGTGTGTGTGTGTGGTGTTGTGTGTGTGTGTGTGTGTGTGTGTGTGGTGTGTGCTTATGAGTGCACGTGTGTTGTGTGTGTGTGTGTGTGTGTTGTGTGTGTGTGTGTGTGTGTATTTGATGGGTTCAAATGATGGCGTATGAATGAGTGTGTGCGTGCCCTCGCGCTGTGTGTGTGTGTATGTGTGTGTGTGTGTGTGTGCGTGTGTGTGTGTGTGTGTGTTCTTGTCTACGTTCGTTCAGGATGAACACAGGCATGTATGTTCCCGTTTCTCGATCTCTGTGACGTTAATAAACCGGCGATAAAATGAAAACCAAACATTCAACGGCTATTCGTCATGACTGAAGCCCACACCTG
>CM031612.1:81511204-81528704 GCA_018398815.1 Conus ventricosus
CCACACACGTAGGGGGGATGACGCGTGGGGGCATGGCCAGCTTTGGTGGGGTTTGTGCTGAGGCACCCCAAGTGCGAGCTCAAAGCGAAGGGATATCATACCGTAGGGGGATAAACGCGGGGGTGAATGTTTTGGGTTTTTTGGGGTTTGCTGAACACACAGGCGACTCAAAGCAAATTGTGTGACAGTGACTGACTGGTCGACGGTATTTTTCAGCTGCAACAGCTTTGCGCGCAGCAGTCGACATTTGGGGAAGACGGGGCCCAGAAAAGAGTTGTTTCCCCTTTCAGCTTCCCTTTGGAGCAAAAGGGAATCGACCACCACACCATGGGATTTTACCGCTGCTGACCGTTACGCTGCTTCTGACATCTTTCACTGGGGGAAAGGTGGATTTTTTTTTGGGGTGGTTTTTTTTTTTTTTTTCGACATTTTAAAATTATTTATCAAGTGTAAAAACTAAAACTTAAAAAGGGTATTGATGTTTTGTTTGGGCTTCGTGTGTTTTTCCCTAAACGTGTGCTTGTTCACACGCCGCGCGTGAATGTTTTGTACGCAAATGTGGGGTTTGGGGTTTTGGTGTGGGGGGTGTGTGTTGGTGGGTGGTGGTTTTTGTGTGTTGTGTTGTTGGGTGTGTGTGTGTGTGTGTTTATGCTTTTTGGATAATCATTTGTTGGTTTTGGGTTACCGCTCTTATACAAGGGTTTTTTTTGTCTATCCCCTTCTTCTTCAGGTTTTTGGCTTTTGGCGTGGGATTTTGGGGTTCACGGTTGGGTGCCCAAATTTTGTTTAGGAGCAAACCCCTGTTTTTGGACTTTGGCACGGGGGTTTTGCCCTTTTAAATGTAAGTTGTAAACTTAAAGGCTTTGTTAGGGGAAAAGGGGGCACTGACTTGTCCCCTTGAAGAGGAAGTTTGAAAACTTGGGGTTTTACTTTAGGGACATAGGGCAGGGGTTTTTAAAAACCCAATTGAGAGGGAAAGTTTGAAAACTTTGGGGCTACTGTTAGGGAAAATTTTGGAAAGGGTTTTTTGTGACCATTGAGATTGAATTTTTGAAAAACGTAGGCAAATGTTATGGACATGGACTGGTTTTGAACCATTAATGTAAAATTTTGTAAACCGGAAGCTGTGTTTTGGCATAGGACTGGTTAGTGCCCAATTGAAAATGTGAAGTTTGTAAACCGGGCCCGCTACTTTTTTGGACATGGGCGGGGGTTTTTGTGACCATTGAAAAGGGGAAAATTTGTCAATTTGGGGGCTACATTTATGGAAAACGGGAAACAGTTTGTCAGCTTTGGGAAGGGGGAGATATTTTTGGGCTGAGACTTTTGTCAAGGACATTGGAACAGGTTTGTTGCGGGGGGGAAGGGGGGGGAAAATTCTTTTGTCCCAAGGGCTTTTAAGGGAAATTTTAAATTGGGGCTTGTCACCATTAGGGAAAAAGGGGGAGTAGGAGCCCACTTAAAGTAGGCTGGGGTGGGCATTCTGTTGGGGTGTTGGCTACCTTTTTGGGCCCATTTGACTTCGTGTCACTTTTGGGAGTGGGGGAGACCCTTTTAAGTAAAGGGCGCCGTTATTGATACGGGAATTTTGGTTTTTGTCTCCTTTTGGGGGAAAAAGATCTAACAGGTGTAGGCCCGGTTCTAAAAGTGAAAATTTTTCCTTTCAGGTGAGTGATCAAACCCATGTCGGCCCCGGGTCCGGGGACTGGATTTGGGCCCTTTCAGTTGGGTACTCGAATAGGTGTAGGCTCTCCCCAATTGACTTGGCGTTGGTTTGTCCTGTTAGAAAAAAATTAAAAATTTTGGAAAAATAATGCTGCTCCCAAAGGGAAATTTAGAATTCCGATGTTAACCCTGTCCGGCAATAGTTTACATTGTCTTCAGTTCACCCCCAAGATTTATTTTTTTTGGGCAGTGTTAGCTTTGGTTCTGCTCCTCCAGGGTCCCGCGGCTTCATGCATTTATTCCCCCCAAAAACAAAACTAAAACGGGTTTGCCCCAGTGCTGGACCTTTTGGTTGGGTTGGGCTGAAGAAAAACAGATATCCCAAAAAGGAATGCTGTCTTTGTTTCCTTCCTTTTTCTAAATGTGTGTTTATATAAATTTTAAACTAGCTAGCTAGATAGAAAGATAATGTGGGGTTTTTCTTTATGTGTTGTAGTTTTTGATAATCAAAATTTTATTTCAACCCCTTTTTTTTTTTTCCTTTCACACAAAGAGCCCCCCTCAGTTTCCCCCGTCCATTGTTGTAAAAGCCGGGGTTGATAATTTAAAGGGGGTGTTAAAACATTTTTACATAATTTTTCTTGGTTAAATTGTTTAAGCAACATTAAAGCCAGTAAAAATCGAGCCTGTTCCCTTTTTTTCTGTCCGTTCATTTTGGGGCTGTAAAATTTTTTTATTTTTATATGGAAAAAACTTTTAAAGGTTTTTCACTTTAAATATCTACTTTTGTTTTTTGGAAATTTACTTTTTTTTTTGTTTCTTCATGCATTTAATTTAAAAACCCCCTGTTTCAAGGGGCTCATGTACACTGTTAACATCCATCCCCCCCCCCCCCCGTCCCCTCTCTTTCTCTGTCCGTCCGTCTGTCTGTCTCTCCCCCTCTCTCTCTTCACACACACACACACACACACACCACACACACACACACACCACACACACACACAACACCCAACACGCCGCGCACACACACACACCACACACACACACACAACACACACCACACACACACACACCACACACACAAACGTGTGCGCGCGCCCGCCCTCACGCACGCACGCACGCACGCACGCACGCAGCACGCACGCACGCACGCACCACACACACACACCACACACACTGGGGCATGCTTGCATTACAGACAGACAGTCAGACATACAGACAGACAGACAGACAGACAGACACATAGACATACAGACAGGCAGGGAGACAGGGAGACAGACAGACAGAGAGAGAAGAGAGCTTATGACGTAGGATAAACTTTTAATTAATCACATTGACAGGTGACAAGTTTGGTTTTCGTTTTATTGAGATCCACGTTTTTAAATTCCTTCTTTGGTGTGTGTTGTGTGTGTTGTGTGTGTGTGTGTGTGTGTGTGTGTGTGTGTGTGTGTGTGTGTGCGCGACGGCACGCGGTGCGAGTGCGTGTGTGAGTGCGCGTGCGGGTTGCTTGTGTGTGTGCGTGCGTGCATGCGTGTGTGTGTGCGTCCGTGCGCGCGCGCGGTGTGTGTATGTGTGTGTTGTGTGTGTGTGTGTGTGTGTGTGTGTATGTGTGTATGTGTGTATGTGTGTATGTGTGTATGTGTGTGTGTGTGTGTGTAGTGTGTGTGTGTGTGTGTGTGTGTGTGATGTGTGTGTGGTGTGTGTGTGTGACTCAAGCAAACATCAAAAATGCCTTGCGATGTTTGTGTTTATACATTTGTTTGCTTTTCTGTTGCCCCCTCATTCTCCTTTTCTGTTTTTTTTTCTTCAGATGCTGGACCAAGGCGTGCTAATGGGTTAGAAAAGTAAAGAGTTTGTATATTCCATTACCGTCGTCTGTCTGTCTGTCTGTCTCCGCTCCGTCTCTCTCTCTTTCTCTCTCTCTCCTCTCTCTCTCTTTCTCTCTCTCTCTCTCTCTCTCTCTCTCTCTCTCTCTTGTTTAAACATAAACAATGATTTCTTCACAGGAACAATTTTTGTCGACTTCGCTAAAGCTTTTGACACTATAGATCACAATTTACTGTTAAGAAAATTAACATTGTATGGTTTATCCGCTGAAGCTCATTAACTCATTTCCTCATTTCTTAACTGTAGGCGACAAGTAGTCTTCAAAAATTCCGTTACTTCCTCTCTTATGCCAGTCAATTGTGGCGTTCCCCAAGGGTCAGTCCTGGGGCCTATCTTATTCTCAGTTTATATAAATGATCTTCCTTTACATATATCTTCTCCCTGTGAGCTTTTTGCTGATGACACTACTCTCCATAATAAAGACAAAGATGCTGACTCAGTATGTATCAAATTACAGAATGATCTCAATAAACTTGCAAAGTGGACTAATCTGAATCATATGGCCCTCCATCCTCAAAAGTCTAAATTTATTATGACTACAACCAGACAAAAACGTCAAAATATGAAAGCTGATTTGTTTAAAATACGTATACAAGATAAAGTCTTAGGAGAAGTTAAATCACACAAATTATTAGGCCTTACAGTTGATAATAACCTTTCATGGTCTAATCACATTTCTGATTTGTGTAAAAGGTTATCTAAAAAATTATTCTTGTTGAACCGAATCAAGAATTTCCTTGATCAACATACTAGAAAGTTATATTTCTATGCTTATGTACAACCAGATATTAACTATGCCTCTACATGCTGGGATTTAGCCAGCAAAAATTGCTTAAAAACCTTAGAAAGCATGTACAGACGCGCTATTAAGCTGATACTCTTGAAATCTTCCCTACACGCTAGTGATTATAAAGATCTTAACATTCTACCATTCGATCAAAAATGCTGCTTTAATAAAGCTGTCTTTATGTATAAAATTATTAATAATCTTGCGCCACCTTATCTTCATGACAAATTCCCATTAATCAAAATTCGAGGCAAAAATATCTGTATACCCTCGACCACCAACTGATCTTTTCAAGTCATCCCTTATTTACTCTGGTAGTAAATTATGGAATGAAATTCCTACACATTTAAAGCAGAAAAATAGTTTAGCATCGTTTAAAAAAGCGTATTTCAAATACCTCATTGACCAGTTGTAAATTATGTTTTACTTAACTGTATATTCTTACAAGTTTGACGTTCCTTTTGACACAAGCAATTCGTAGCAGCCTCATTTGGCCTCCGTGGTCGGCTGGGCTATAAGCCATATGACATGATTGACTTATGAAATGTTTATGTATGCCAATGTGATGTTTATGCATGTCCAGTTTTGTGCGTGCGTGCGTGCGTGCGTGCGTGCGTGCGTGCATGTGTGCGTGTTGTGTGTGTGTGTGTGTGTGTGTGTGTGTGTGTGTGTGTGTGTGTGTGTGTGTGCAATACGTTATCATGAGATTGCTTACTATTTTCTAAAAAAAAAGAAAGAAAAAAAAAGTTTTCTTATTGCTGTGTTTAATGTTGTCAAATCGACGTAATTGTTCCTTTTGGTTATTGTCATTTTGAGGGCATAGTGTAAAAAAGCTTCCAGCTTATCTATTCACCCTCATTAAAGATTTCGAGTTTCAAGTTTCTCTCTCGCTCTCTCTTGCTCTCTCTCTCTCTGTCTCTGTCTCTCTGTCTGTCTGTCTGTCTGTCTCTGTTACAATTTAAAAGGGAGACAAGAGAGGGTGAGACTTTAGTGAAAGACGTCATAGCAATAATGACGCGCTGCCAGCATCCTTTTATATAGGCCCTATCGCTTTAGATCTTTGTATTTTCGGTCAATGTGGTGCTGTTGTTGATTTGTTTAAAACGTTTGGAAAATGAATGCATGCCTAATTATTCAGTATTGTTTTGGGATCGATTGATAATGCGACTAGAATATTCAAGCTTATGTTAGAAGGTTCTCCAGGTTTCAGTAAGTTGCTTGTGCATTGCCGAAGGTTCGAGAATGTTGTAGAAACTGACCGAATGACATTTGTATACGGTCGTCGCGATTTCATTGGTTAAGCTTACTGGTATGCAGAAAATTCTAGAAAAGAATAATCGAGTAGGTTCGAGAATATTGTTTCAATATCATACAAAGAGAGCTGTGCGACTGTGAGGGAGAGAGACACACAGACGAGAGAGAGAGCGAAATGAGATTTGTTGAAGAGTTCTAGTCTAGAAGTGTTCGAGTCTTCATTGAGTTTGAGTCTAGTCGACGAGAAGCTGCCATTAGTAGAATATTCGCTGCTGCATGTACGATTGAGTTCCTGAACGACGTATTAAACCTGAAGGTCAGTGGTTTGCTTTTGTTCCTATATTCTTCAACGTTTGTAAATAAAAGGATCCTCTTCGTTTCAATACCGCCTGGTGTATTTTGTCGTCTGCGAGCCGAACACCTACCACAGGATCTACAACGAACTCTTACAAGCTATAGTACTGCACTTACCTTGTACTGAGGAAGTCAGCGCATAGACAGCATCGTACATTTGGGGGCCAAGCCGGGATCCCGCTACATTGGTGTTTATTCCAGAGACATTATTCACTAGCCTGTACTAACGAACTGCGATTTTGAAGGCGCCAGTCCAGATCTACGTCGACAAACGCCGTCACGTACTGCATCGGCTGCCGTCTGAGAAGAATCGAAATTTAGATCGAAACGTTCAGCATCAAGAAAGTCTTCAGCTGTGCTTCCGTACACACAGGGGGGTGTACAGCGTTTAGTGCATCGAGCAGGTCCAGAGAAGTGGAGGAAACTGTCGCCTGTGTCTGCAAGAGCAATTAGTATTCTACTCTCCTAGAGTCAAACGGAAGACTGCTGCCTGAGTCTGTAGTTGAGCACCGGAAAGTATTGTTTTTAGTGACTAATTGCTGACGTTAGTCTAAGTTACCATGGAATACGTGAAGATTGGAAAGGAACTAGGCCTTGCAGGTGATGAACTCAGGAAATATATTAAAGAAGCTGAGGCTGAGGCTACAGCAAGAGAACTGGAAAGCGAAAACTAGAATTGGCAGCGGCAGAGAAGAAAAGACAGGAAGAACGTGAAGAGAAGGAAAGACAGGAAGAACGTGAAGAAAAGAAAGACAGGAAGACAGAGAAAGAGAAGAGCGAGCTGCTGAAAGAGAATTGAAAAGACTTGAAATAGAACACCAAGAGAAAGAGAGACAAAGAGAATTTGAACTGCGGATGGCAAAAGTGAAAGTTCAGAATGGCGAACGCATTTTCCAGTGAGAAACTGCAGTTGCCAAGAGACCACGTCTTCCAGCTTTCGTAGATGGGAAAGACAACCTCGACAGTTATCTGGAAGGTTTTGAACGCCATTCTGAAGCAATGAGATGGCCAAAAGAGCAGTGGGCTACCAACTTAAGTGCCCTTTTGACTGGTCATGCCCTTGAAGTAATACTCAAGACTACCTCGAGAAGAACAAATGAATATGAAACACTGAAAACGGACTTCTTCGAAGTTATGATTTTTCTGAACAAGGCTTCCACAAACGTTTCCGGTCCAGTAGGCCAGAGAAGAACGAAAGTCCTGCTCAATTCCTGACCAGGATTCAAAACTATCTAGAGAGATGGCTGGAGTTGGCTGGAAGGAAGAAAGACTATGATGGTTTAATAATAATAATAATGATGAATACTTATATAGCGCTTATTCTCGGCCAGAGGCCAAGCTCTAAGCACTTTACAATCCACACTCGTTTACACAACGGGCTGCCTACTGGGTAGTGCCGACTGAATAACTGCCAGCTGGCGCTTCATTCAGTCGTTTCCCGTGTCATCCAGTCAGTATCATTCAATATCGATCACTCATTTTCCTTACTTCCTTCATTCTTTCCATTTCTCACGCAGGGTGCATGCTATGTGTAACGTGTCATCCATACCAACGGCCAAACTGGCCTACTCTTCCGAAAGTTGGTGATGGGATTTTACGTGTGTGCAAGATGTTATGCATGCGTTCACACACGGAACCTCGGTTTATAGTCTCATTCGAAGGACTGTATGGGAAATGGAGTCAGAACCAATGTTAACTCCGAGGGAAAAATCCCCCTGTACCGAAACGCCCCGGCGGGGGTTCGAACCCGCAACCCCAGGATCACCAAGATTACGAGTCAGGCGCTCTACCAACTGAGCTATTCCGGCTCCCTTTGGTTTGTCATATCTGGTCCTGAAAGAACAATTTGTAGAATCCTGTCCTAAAGACCTTGCAGCCCACCTTCTACAAGAGAAAGACCAGAGCCTGAAATCCCTGACTGAAGCTGCACAGAGGTTCCTGGAGTCTCACAACCGGACCCTTGACACTGGATCAAAACCATCTACAGACCGGATACGACCAGTCCAAGTTTCAAGTAAACCAACTCCACCATTGAAATGCTTCAACTGCGGACGCCTGGGTCACAAGGCTGCTGAATGCAGACTGCCCAATCATTTAGATAAACGCAGCTCTCCACACTTCAGTCATGAAGACCGGAAAGACCAGCGCTTGGGTGGAAATAAAAGAAGCCTAACATCTGCCAATGTTGCCATCAGGGAAAGGAGTCAGGAGAGACACCCGTCGCAGAGGAGATGGAGAGATACTTCACGTCAAGCCCACGACAACCCTGAAGAGCACGAGAAAGTTGTGCAATGTGCCTTCTTAAACCGTGCCAAGAGTGATTTGAGTGCCATGCCTGTGGTGAAGGGACATTATGATAATAAGAAAGTACAGGTGCTCAGAGATACAGGGTGCAGCGGAGTCATCATTAGGAAGGACCTTGTTCCAGAAAAGCAGTTTACTGGCAAGAACGGCTTCCTACGATGTGTCCATGGTCATGTTGAGGCCGTCCCCACAGCTGATGTCGAAATTTCTACACCGTTCTTTGTTGGGTAATGCTTTATGTCTGCCCAGTCCTCCTCATGACGTCATCATCGGCAATATTGAAGGTGCCCGTGCAGCCAATGATCCTGATCCTGAGTGGCCACACACCTGTGCAGTAACAACACGCGCACAGTCCAAAGGAAGAGAAAGAAGGGAAATCTACACCATTGAAGATCAGCAAATCTACAGAAATCCCAGAAGTAACCAGAGAGAAACTGATCCAGTTACAGCAAGCTGACTCTTCTCTGCAAAAATATGCCAGCAGAATACATGGTATGACCAGGGGCAACACCGAGGTATCCGTTGTGAAGCAAAGTGGCGTCATGTGCAGACAAGACAAGAAATACTTTGAACGGGAAGAAAAGCCAGGTAGAGATGCTCATGCTGCTGAATTCCAAGAATGGAAACCACCTTACCCCTTCAGTGATGGTGACAACTTCTTTGAAGAAAATTCTGTGAACGATGAAGAACTGTTAGAACTGAATGATTTCAAATCACAGGAAACTATTGACAGTGTAGTTTTTGGGTCACAACTGAACAGCCACCAGCAAACAGAAATACGTGGACTGTTAAATGAGTACTCAAGTATCTTCACTGAGTTCCCAGGAAAAACAGATCTGATTCAGCATGAAGTGAAGTTGACATCACCCGAGCCTATCAGGTCAAAGCCCTACCCGTTGCCTTATGCTACCAGAGAGTCGCTGAAAGAGGACATCAAAGACATGTTGAAACTGGGAGTTATAAGAGAGTCCCAAGGGTCGCCATACACGTCGCCAATTGTCGTTGTCAAAAAGAAAGATGGTACTAACCGGGTGTGCATCGATTTTAGGCGACTCAACAAGCTGATTTACCTAGATCCTGAACCCATGCCTACAGCTGCTGACATTTTCCAGAGACTGAGTGGAGATAAAGTTTTTTTCAAGATCGATCTCAGCAAGGGGTATTGGCAAGTCTTCATACAGAAGAAGACATTCCAAAGACTGCATTTGTGACTCCAGATGGGACATACGAGTTCTCCGAATGCCCTTCGGTATGAAGAATTCTGGAGCAACACTTAAGAGGGGCATGAGAAAACTATTGGGCAACATGAAAGGTGTCATATACTACTGGGATGACATCCTGGTCCATTCCGAAACATGGACAGAACATCTGAAATTCTTCGGAAGCTGTTCAAACGGCTGTCTTCTGCCAACTTGACTGCAAGACCCAGCAAGTGTGTTATTGCGCAGATGATATTGACTTCATTGGTCACCGTCTCCAGGAAGGAATGAAAGGGGTGCTCAAGGACAATGTGACAAAAATTTTGGAAGCACCTCGTCCCCAAACAAAGAAACAACTGCGGTCCTTTCTTGGCTTAGTGGGGTTCTACAGAGAATACATGCCTCGCTTTGCAACTGTGACTGCTCCAATGTCGGACCTTCTGCGCAAGGGGAAGCCAACCAACTGGAGTGGGGAGAGGCCCAAGACCGAGCCTTCAACACTGTGAAGAACTTTCTGTCCGAGGAACCTGTGCTACGGTTGCCTGACCCTAACAAGACGTTTGTGCTCAGCACTGATGCCTCTGACGAGGGTGTTGGTGCAGTCCTCATGCAGGAACATGATGGGAAGCTGTTCCCAGTCTCGTACGCCAGCAAGAAACTATCCAGGGCAGAGCGGAGGTATGCTACCATGGAGAAGGAGTGCCTTGCTATTGTGTGGGCTGTACGAAAGTTTGAACTGTTTCTCCAGGGGGTTCACTTTGTGTTGCGTACTGACCATAAACCTTTATCTTTTTTAGAATCTGCCAAGTTTGTGAACAGTAGGGTCATGCGCTGGGCCATGTACCTTCAGAACTTTGATATGAAGGTTGAATATGTGAAAGGCATAGACAATCTGGCTGCACACTTTTTAAGTCGTGCGTGAATAAATGAGACTTGCACTGGTTGTACACTTTGAACTGGATGTGTGTTGCTGGTTGATCTTTGTTTTAAAGTCATTTTGACATTTCTTTTAAATTGTAAAGAGTTTTTAGAAATTTGCGAAATTTCTGTAAGTGGGGGGTTATGTTACAATTTAAAAGGGAGACAAGAGAGGGTGAGACTTTTGTGAAAGACGTCATAGCAATAATGACGCGCTGCCAGCATCCTTTTATATATCGCTTTTAGATCTTTGTATTTTCGGTCAGTGTGGTGCTGTTGTTGATTTGTTTTAAAACGTTTGGAAAATGAATGCATGCCTAATTATTCAGTATTGTTTTGGGATCGATTGATAATGCGACTAGAATATTCAAGCTTATGTTATAATGTTCTCCAGGTTTCAGTAAGTTGCTAGTGCATTGCGGAAGGTTCGAGAATGTTGTAGAAACTGACCGAATGACATTTGCATACGGTCGTCGCGATTTCATTGGTTAAGCTTACTGGTATGCAGAATATTCTAGAAAAGAATAATCGAGTAGGTTCGAGAATATTGTTTCAATATCATACAAAAGAATGAGAGCTGTGCGACTGTGAGGGAGAGAGACACACAGACGAGAGAAGAGCGAAATGAGATTTGTTGAAGAGTTCTAGTCTATAAGTGTTCGAGTCTTCATTGAGTTTGAGTCTAGTCGACGAGAAGCTGCCATTAGTAGAATATTCGCTGCTGCATGTTCGATTGAGTTCCTGAACGACGTATTGAACCTGAAGGTCAGTGGTTTGCTTTTGTTCCTATATTCTTCAACGTTTGTAAATAAAAGGATCCTCTTCGTTCAATCCCGCCTGGTGTATTTTGTCGTCTGCGACCCGAACACCTACCACAGGATCTACAACGAACTCTTACAAGCATAGAAACTGCACTACCTTGTACTGAGGAAGTCAGCGCATAGATAGCATTGTAACACTCCTCCTCTCTCTCTCTCTCTCTCTCTCTCTCTCTCTCCCCTCTCTCTCTCTCTCTCTCTCTCTCTCTTGAAGTGGATTTTTAAACCGGAGGGTATTCCGCAGTGTGAGAAATGTATCTTTTTGCGAGAATGTCGTCTAGTCCGGGGTATATATGCAAAAGGGGCAGGCTTTTTTAAACCCCCTATAACCCTAAACATAAACTGAGCGTAATTTACAGAGAGTTCTTTATGAACACTTGTCACACTGCTGTAAGGCGAAAAGATGAAACCCAGCGAGATCCGACAGCAAAAGTTTTAAAAGAAAAAAAAATTTCCGGATTTGTTTCAGTCCTGAACGTCAAGCCCTCTAAAGGGGCTGACCACAGACAGATCATGACTCAGATTTCATGTTTCCTTTTGTCTATCTGTCTATTTGTCTGTCTGCCCTGTCTGTTTTTCTGTCTGTCTGTCCTTCTTTCCCTTCCTTTTTTTCCCTAAAGGTTGCCAATTCGAACCCAGAACTTTTGGCTGGGTGGGTGTCTCAAGGTGCTGCCTTTTTCAGATGGGTGTTTTAAATCAACATTGTTATGTATCCCCAGTGTACTTTTGGAAATGTCAGTCAAAAGACACAGGCCTTCAAGGAGTGCCACAATCAATGCAGTTCACTCTGTTCAGTCATAGACTACTGGCATCGGGACCCCAGCCACAGATTACAAGTACTTCCCTCAAACAAAACACGTAAAACCTATATCGAAATCAATATTACTGGTCTTAACTTGGTTGAATCAAAGCGAAAAAAATATGACATTACATTTTTTTTCATTCACCATTTATTGTTAAGTCGAACTATTCTCGACAAACGTTGTCTTCTTGCCTTTTCGTTGGAAATCGTCGTGCCGATCATTCTGTCACTTAATAATCTTTGGGAAACGAGATATAGGATTAAGGGATCACTGCTGCTGTCGGGGGAAACCCTGGTCAAAGACGTGCGATGTTCCTGGCCTTACTGACTTCTTGGGTCAGGTGTTCCAGTCTCAGGTAGCTATTGGCAGGAAGACAAATTTTTGGCTGGGGGTCTTCAGTGGAACTGTGCGGAGTGCCAGTGAGGCCTTCGTCACTGGCGTGCTGGTGATGATGGCTTGAGCATGCTCCTGATTTCATCAATGGCGACGACATCATGACGTATCTGCAGAACGGGCCACGTGAACTGTCTGCTTCAGTTTTGAAGTGAGAACCACTAGATATCTTGGGTCAAAGCTGACGTGCTGGGGGTTCTTCTTACTTGAATTAAAACTCACGCTTGTGTTTGACCGTCATAATTTTTCTAAAGAAAAACGAAAAGAATAATGACTTTTTTGATAACATGTGCGATGCAATGCCGTTCTGGTAGGACTCCTTGGTTACCGGGGGTGCAAAAGAGTTCGAAATCTGTGTACGTATTGGAAGAAATGTTTAAAGAGTTCCATTTCAATGTTTTTAACACCACGTTCAGTACATAACATTGTGGGTTGCTCATCGCTAGTTTGGGCAGAGCATTCCCTGAATAGCTGCTTGCTCTTCCAGCGTCACACTCATCCTCACCATTCAACTGTTGAAACACCTACTGACATTTTTTCTAGATGCAATACAGATCTACTGACTTCTGCTTCCATAGCATTCACTTTCCTCCCCCTCGCTCACTGCCACAACTTTTTTTTCTTCACTATCAGAATCGCCTGTTCATTTAAATCGATCAGAATCTGCCTGCTCATTTTAAATCGATCATAATCTGCTGTTCTTTTTAAATCGATCAGATCGCCTGTTCTTTTTAAAATCGATCTGAATCTGACTGTTCATTTTAAAATCGATCAGAAATCGCCTGTTCATTTTAAGTTAATTTTAAAATCGATCGAATCTGCCTTTTCATTTAAATCGAAGTTCAGAGGAAAGAAACACAAAGTACTGTTGAGAACATTTCTTCCCCCCAAAAATGTTCAGTTTATGTTCCTTAATAGTCATCATTACTTGAAGTGTATTGTGTGTTTGCACGCACGCGTGCGTGTGTGTGTGTGGCGTGTGTGTGTGTGTGTGTGTGTGCGTGCGTGCGTGCGTGCGTGCGTGAGTGCGTGCTGCGTGCGTGCGTGCGTTAGTGCGTGGGGCGTGCGTGCGTGCGTGCGTGCGTGCGTGTGTGTGTGTGTGTGTTGTTGTGTGTGTGTGTGTGTGTGTGTGTGTGTGTTAGCGAGGGTGTGGAGGAGGTTTGAGAAGGCAGGAAGGGTAAGGAGGAAAATGAGAACCCACCTGATTGTTTGGTTGTTCATTTTGTCGTCAGGAGTAAGGCCGCACAAATGTTTTGTCCCATTACGTTGATGTGCTAACGAGAATACATTTTCTTTGCATTTTGGTTGGTCCAATTATATAGCCGCACAAATGTTTTGTCACATTACGTTGATGTGGTAACGAAAATTTACATTTTTCTTTGTAGTTTTGGTTGGTCCCTTATATAGCGTCCGTCCAAAGCACATGCTTTAACTGTCTTTTTACGACCGATAGGAAACAGACGTATTCATCACTGGTTAATAATGTTCTGACTGCAAGAGATGTCCGATAGAAAAAACGCTTGCTCCCATAATCAGTGCCAACCCTGGATATAGAATCCCGCGTCTCAGCTTAGACAGACAAGCACTGCCAGAGAGAATGACGGTAGGGTCTGTCATGAACTTTCTATGTCTGTGCTGAGGTGTACAAATGCATAATAACGTAAAAAGGGATCAACATGGACATTTTCTTTTGGTTATTGGGGGAAAAACAGTAAACGGGATCGTCTCCGTTATTGAAAGGTGAGTGCGGCATTTGTGTAGGCATGTGATTTATTTTTCAGACATTTCGTACGTAGAGATTGCGACGCGGCTGTGATGGGGTGTAACAACCGTAATGGATGTTTTTGTGGTGACCCAGTTTGCGTAGATGATGACCATTGCGAGTAAGTGATCTCTCTCTCTCTCTCTCCTCTCTCTCTCTCGAACTCTCTCTCTCTCTCTCCTTCTCTCTCTCTCTCTCTTCTCTCCCCTCTTTGAGCGTTCGCACGTGCGGCTTGTGCGCATGCTCTCGCGCTCGCGCTCGTGTGTGTGTGTGTGTGTGTGTGTGTGGGGTGTGTGTGTGTGTGTGGTGTTGTGTGTGTGAGTGTGTGTATGAGGGTTAGGTTAGTGTGTGTGTGTGTTTGTGTGTGTGTGTTGTGTGTGTGGTGTGTGTGCGTGTGCGCGCGCGCGCGTGCGTGTTGTGTGTGTGTGTGTGTGTGTGTGTGGGGTTTTGTGTGTGTTTTGTGTGTGTGTGTGTGTTCTCTGCCCTTAATCTCTATGCTCGGACGTTACATGCTTATCACGGTAAAAAGACATGCACACCAGCTGCCGTGGCGATGGTTAGCGTCGCGACTCCCCGGGTGGAAGGTCGTGGGTTCGAATCCCCTCAAGTCACGTGGGGTTTTTCTGCCCGACTGGCTACTACCCAAATCCGTAGCATCATCTAATCATCCTCATTTTCATCAAAAAAATGTCTCAAGTTCTGTGGCCCTTCATGCTCTGCTCTCATGGTGACCTCAGTTTCGATGTCAAACTCCACGTCTGTGGTCTTGGTTTGGTTCCGTCGGGTCAAACCGGTTTCGGCGGGTCCATGGGGGCTGTCGTTGGACGGATGTGGTGGCGCCCTCCAGAGGGAGAGCTCGCTCACCCCCGGCTCCGCGACTAAGCAATTATTGTCGTCAGTAGGGGGCTTAGTAGATGGTGTCCTGCGTATGTTAGATCAAACAGGCGCCACTGAATACCACCGAAGTGACTCAGCAGCAATGCACTGTCTCCTCCGGTGGGTTGCCTCTTGACGACTTGACATTGACTTCTCCCTGTGGATTGCCGGGACTGGGGCGCGGCGGGCCGACCGGGCTGTGGCTGTGGACGGGTTTTCGGAATGAGCGGCGTGGGTGCACTCTGAGGTGGCGCAGAGGTTGGGACAGCAAAAAAAAACATACGCATGCTGACACACTGTCAGAGTAGCTTAGAGTTAGGTAAATGGCTGGTATTTCACTATATTGCTCTGCAGTCATCATGATACTCGGGTGAACTGTATTTCATGAGAGATTAGACTTAGGTTTTGCGTTGAGTTGTCGACCCTAATATCCAGCTGCCGTATGTCCTCTGTCCATGTCCAGGCATGTTCATTTCTGCACTGCCTATGAATCTCTCATCAGTAAATTGGGGGAGGGGCTAGTAAAACAAAAATGCAAGAAGTTTGGGGGGGGGGGGAGGGGAGCGAACAGGCACAGTCTGCTGTGCAAAGTAAACACACTGGAGAGAAAGGGTAACTTGTGAAGAAAGGGGGGGGGTATAATAAAAAATATCGTTCGTGAATATTGTGTTAATCTTTTAAGTAAAGGGGTTTTGTGTGTGTGTGTGTGGTGTGTTGTGTTTTGTGAGTGTGTGAGTGTGTGAGTGTGTGGTGAGTGTGTGTGTGTGTGTGTGTGTTTGTGGTGTGTGTGTGTGTGTGTGTGTGTGGTGTGCGTGTTGGGGTGTGTGTGTGTGTGTATGTGTGGGTTATGTGTGCGTGTGTGTGTGTGTGTGTGTTGTGTGTGTGTTGTGTGTGTGTGGTGTGTGCGTGAGTGAGTGAGTGAGTGAGTGTGGGTGGTGGGGGGCCGCGCGCGCGCGCGTATGTGTTGTGTGTGGTGTGTTGTGTGTGTGTGTGGGGTTTTTGATGCTAACCTCTGTTGAAGATGATGGGTGGTACGTTTTTAACATGAACATGAAAGGGGAAGAAGTAAGAAACTGCATGAAGACTTCTTTATGGTGCCTGATTATCACATGTAAACTGCTAGAACTCACAACGTTCAGTCCGTATCTCCCATCTTCCTTTCAGTTTCATGGACTTTTTTTTTATACTTTAGATATAAAACTTTTTTCAATTTTTCTGGATAACGTTGTGGACTTCACAGACCCGATCGTGCTGGTCGCCCAGACCCACCCATTTTTCGGAGGCTTTTTTCGTGCTTATCCCCATTGCTCATCCTTATGGTTTTACCCTGTTGCTTATCCTTATTGTTTATCCCTATTGCATATTCCTATTTAGATGACGCGGGTCTTGTAAGACCCGCGGCTGATAAGAACGGTTCAGCAGCTTATTCCTCCCCCCCATGGTACAGTCATGGCGACCCATTACAATATAGGGTCCTGGGGGAACCGCGACAAATTACGCTAATATTTGATTGTGCCCATACAAAAATTTCTGTAACCAACGACTGTTAAGATCGTTGACAAACTCCCAAGATTTCGTGAGCGTAGCTCTATCCGTTCATAAGATATCATGTTTTCAGTGAATTATGTATGCTCACTCTGCTCGTTAAATTCATTATGCAAATGCCGCGAGTAGACTTTTCTTTCCTTTAGTGTCACTGTCCCGCAAATTCATAGTGAAAGAAACGTTGAAGTGTTTATTTTGGCTTTGGGTTTTTTCCACTGACACACGATGATTGCTGAATGATACTACTCATGAAGAACTCGTGTAAAGCAGCCCGTAAACTATGACGGGTTGTGACACTTGGTAAAGCAAACTAAAGAAACACAAGGTCTTTCTTCATTAATTCATGTAGTTGAGCGAGCTATTGATTGATGGACTAAAGAAAGACAACGTCCTTCTTCATTAATTCATGTGGTTGAGTGAGCTATTGATTGATGGACTAAAGAAAGACAACGTCCTTCTTCATTAATTCATGTGGTTGAGTGAGCTATTGATTGATGGTTTGAATGCCTCCAGTTTCTTACTTGTTATCCCAAAGCGAATGCATGACTGCACTGCTGTGACAAGCGGCATGGCGACTGTGATGACATTCAGGTCCGTGGTGACAGTGGGGGCTGTGATGACCATCTTCTGGGAGTGATGGCTGGACTGGTCTGGTATCTTGGAGTGTGGGGAAGTGGTGATTCAACAGAGGTGAATGCCAGCTGTGACTGTTTGGACCTGTACTGCCAGTCTGGGGTCCGATGATCTTATCTAGAGACACGTGTCGTTCAACCCTTGAGCCATTTCGACTGCTTTTGTCGTGGCCTTGATAAACACAGTCCACCTTAATCAGTTGTTGAGCTTCTTTCGTAGTGATCTGTTTCTTGTGGATTTTAGGCTGTTGTTTTTACGTTGCTTGTTTCCAAGCATGTGTGCTCTTCACGATTGGAGTTTCA
>CM031612.1:81533704-81556204 GCA_018398815.1 Conus ventricosus
AGTAGTTGCTTCTGCTTAGCGAAACGATTGGAGAGTAACCTTAAGAGCCTCCTCTCAGAGTGCTATATACTTGGAATGTACTAATGATATGGTAAAACCTAAAAACAGACATATCGGCACACATCAACTCTTACTACCTGTCACCCTTTACGAACATTTACACAACGAGAAGACCTGTTCAACTCATTGTGCCTATCCTGTTGACTACTGAATGACAGCAATCCACGTCCAAACAGTTTTGCTTAGACGGTAATTAGTCCAAGGGAAATAACTCCACACAGATTTCAACACACACAAAGACGATACTTGCCTTCCTCAGACCATGCTACTGATGGACGATCTGACGAAGAATCAAACTCCCCCTGGCTGAAGATGGCACAGTAGTTTGTCAACTATAAGACATAACTCAGTATCACGTGAGAATGCCTGATAAAGATAATGAGCTCCAGCACTGTCTTTACCACGAATCACGTGAACGGTCAAACAATATGGCTGCAATGCGAGAGCAGGTCATCAACCAACTGCTGCCATGCTTCCCCTTCTGGAAGAAGCGCCAGGGTCTGATGGTCAGGGGAGCCTCACCAAAGGACTCCAATACACATTGGCTCCAGCTTTTCCACAGCCCTCACCACAGCCACACACGCCTCGTCACAGCAGACTGTTCCACACGGATTATGACAATTTCCCGAAATAGTGCACAGGTCGCAGTATCTCATCGTCTTTCTGCAACAACACAAGCAATGTCTTTTGTCAAAAGCATCCACATGGGGAACAAACAGTTCTAGAGACGTATAAATGCAATCCTGACTCACTTTCGCCCTCAAACCAGTTTTCGGACGAAGTGACCCAGGATTGGCATTTATACGTTCTCTGAAAAGTAAGACTTCAATAGCCAAAAAAAAACGATTTCTACAAAAAAACCCTTTACTGTGTAGGGTTATCCGTTTTCAATACTAATTTACTAAACTTTTCAGATTTTAATTTTTGCTTAATCCTGTGTTTTTCCTGGTCATTTTCAATAACATCATTTTCGCGCAAACATTCTTCAAATGAGTCTTTGTCTTTCATGTGAAATTAAAACTACAGTCTTTAACTGTTCTCTAAAGTCTTTTAAAACCGATTTTATATTTCTGGCATAAAATCCACACACTTATCCCAGCATGTCTTCCGCTGAAAGCTAGTTTCGACAAAGTGTTTCTCTTTTTAACTATGTCTCTTTCTGCCGAACAGTCATCTATAATAAATAGTGTCTGCGTTCCCTTTAAACAGTCTATAAAACTGTTCTAAACACTCACTCAGTTTATTGCTAGGATTAACTAAATATATGTCATCATCTGTCCATATAAACCTTCTATCATGATATGCTTTGTTCCATTTAAGTGTTGGACAGAAAACCACAATATGATTAAAATTATAACGATAAACTGTTTGTAACAGGTCGAGGATAAATATTGTTTTTCCACAACCAGTCTGCCCACAAATCCATGAGCAATGAGGAGTTTTTGTCATAAAGTTTAACTGCTCCATAGTTTTATAACAGAGTTTAATCTAATCCAGTTATTATTTTTATCATACTCTCCGTCAAAACTTGTTCAGTATAATAAAACCCTATGAGGCCTAAATGTGTAAGATTAATCCAATTTAGTTCTGTAAGATTGTTTCTATTTAAGTCAACATTGATTTTGTTGCTTGTTGTTATGATCTTAATATCCTCGCCATTGTGAAGAACGACGATGGTAACGTTAAGGCCTTTAACGTCTAAGTTTTGCCAGCTAATATTAATTCCTTTTATAAGGTCATCACTAACGCCCACAACCCCATCCCTCTCCACATCTTTAAAGACAGAAATTTCAAATATCATTGTGAACGTGTCTCCTAATTTTCTGCTTGGAAAGAACTGTAATTTTGTAGAAGCTTTTTTTACAACTGTTTCTTTTCTGTGGAGGATGTACTGTTTTTTCCCATACGGCGTTATTTCAATTTCTTTCCGACTATTGTCGTCTGGCATAAGACTTACATGTAAAGGGCCAGAGTTGAATGCTTTTCTGAAACTTTTTTGACGGCTAAAATATGTAAATGGGCTTATGAATTCAAATTTTATTTCCCATTCTAAATATGGTTCTAAGTGCCATTTGAGGTCAGGTTTTCGAACTATTTTATATTCATACTGGCCAACATTATTTGCCTCTAGATTGCGCAGTTGTTCTAGTTTAGGAAACTTTTTGCTGTCGCCAACCTCTTTACGTTTATAATCACCATCTTTAGTGTACTCAAAACCATACAAAGCGCCTATCTCGCCGTTCTGTTCAAAGTCCGCAACGTCTGCAAGGTCTTTTAATTCTAAAGTTATACACCTCACAGGAGCTAATGTAACTCCCGATTCTTCTGGCCCACGCGACATTATTTTTTAGTAGCGTATTATTTTATTTCTAAAACAATGTGTAGGTTATCGCATTTTACAACTTTTCCTGCTTTGTCTTTGATTTTTATATTAAATGATCCGACCCTCCCACAAACTAATCTTTTAAACTGTAAATTAGGGAATTGTATAATTTCATAATCGCAATATGCAGCTTTCCCTGATGGAAGAGCTCTTAAAACAGTTGAGGGCCTTCCATCATATAAGTTTTCATCAGTGCTTAGCTCATCCAAATGAACATAGAGTAATGAATGTAATGCAAGATCGAGCGGACTTTCCCCTCATAAGTAGTTTTGGTCGGTGTAACTCTAAATCTATAATTGTTAGCCGTAAAGCCTAACATTTTAGCTAGCTCTTTATCAAAATAGTAACCTCCTTCTTCTTCAGGCTTGAATGTTAACATTGTTTTCAGATTTGCATTGTTAAGTTTGAGAGTAATGTCCAAGTTACTCATTGCTTCTTTTAGTGAGCAAAACCCGTAATAACCATCAGGTATTGTTAACTGGCTAACTTTGTTCCCTGATTTGTCAACTTTTAGAACCGTATTATTCTCCTTGGCTTCGCTTATATTAAACCATACGACTTTGTAGAATATTTCATGGAGCGCGACCGTTTTGGCCCCGCAATTGTTATCAATAGCATGTTCTAAAAACGAAGGACGGTCTTGAGTTGTTATTGTTACAAACATTTTTAAAACAAATTAAAAATGAGTGCATTCAAATATACTAATGCAAAATATTCTGTTGGGCCGCACTACAATCTTAAAAATATAGCAACTGATACTCTTGACATTGCTGTGACCCAGACTGCCTCTTTTCATAAAAAGGTGAGTACTCCATTAAGCAGATATCTTAACCCCCCTATTGAAAACGACCACATCAAGAAAGCGTGGTTTAGTCATCCGATGCAGTTTTATCAGAACCAGTTAAACTTTGCTGTGTTTGCGCATCAACTGGGTGTGGAGTGTCGTATGCCGATCATTTAAATCACCATGATCCTTTGGTGAGGTCAGTGTACAGATTTCATTTCTATTACACCTTCAGACGTATTTTGACTGAACTGCAAGCTCCATTACCAAATGACAAACCGTTTAACCCACTCAGCAACAGAATAGACATGAAGGCTTTTGAAAGGATCTGTAACGAATTCAATATTAACATCAAGACAGACTTTAGACAAAAGTTGGATCATAATCATGGCCTAGGCGACCTTTATTTTCGGGGCACGCACAGAAAGTATAACTATGACTGGCATCCTCCTTTCAAAACTTTCTTTTTGGCCCAACTGTTCAGCCCAGGTCCCTACAGCAAGAGCATAAAACAGCATGGACAACATTTATCTTAGACACTTCTAAGGGCCTAACTAGAGCGGGAATAGAACGAATAAACGACTCTATTCGTACTTACGTTTGGTGTTTGCTAGGTTCGCAAGCACAGGCAAGATCAAGCATAACTGATCCTTCTACTGGCTTTGATGCACAAAAACAATACTTAGCAAATTTAGAGGACGCCATTAATTCTACAGTTGATTTGCCTTCAAGTATTAAAAGGTACCAAAATGTTTTACAATACGCAAGATCGAAAGTAGACTTTGCTGTTGGCACTGGTTTATACATGCTGCCTTCTGACCTCAGACCCAGATAGGTACAATAATAAACTATAATAATGAAATTCTTATAGCAGGCAATGAACAAAGGTTGGGAAAAACGACATAAATTCTGAGCCAGTAATATTACAAACAATAAAGAACGCCCAAGATTAAGTCATCTAATTCCCGAAGTCCAAACCCCCAAAGTCATTGAAGACTCAGCAAAGCTCGCGGACTCTGTTCGCGATGACCATGAATATGAAAAGACAGCGCTTGTTCTTGGATTAACTGGCATAGGATTACTTGGTCTTTATCTTATTAAATAGTAACCCAACTATTACAAGAACTAATGTCCATAAGTGCTCGGCCATAAAGCCAACTACTTTGCTTGCAGTAGACAAAAGCCAGCTGACAATACTCCCCAATATTCCTGGTAAAGCGTCTATAGCTTTACTGGCTAATTTTTTTAATAAACCCGCAAGATGATCAAGCTGTTTTTTTACCCATGATTTATCGGGTGGCGATGGAGGCGATGGCGACGGAGGCACTGAACTTTTGCTACCACCACCTGTAATAGCCATCACCAGTGTACTTATTGCAAATCCTAAGGCAGTTATAACGCTTGCTAATGTGACTCCTTGCTCTCTAAACAGTGTTCGTATTCGTTCTGCTAGTGTTGTGTCTTCATATAAAAATTTTTCGATAGTTTCTCTTATTCTATTCACTTGAGTTCGTAATTGGTCTCGGTTAGTAGTTAGCGCTTCTAGTCTTGCTGATCTTTCTTGTTCAAGATTTTTTAGTCTTTGTCTTATTCTTTCTTTAATCTCACGCCCTACGATGCGGTCATCAGCCTCAACGAGTTCTTCTTTTTCTCTTTTTATATGCTCATCTAGTTCACCTAGTTTTGCTAAATTGTTTGTTAATTCGCCTCTAATGGTTCTTAAAGCATGATCAAGGGCCGTATTTCTCGCATGGGTAGCGATGAGTCGTGTATAGTCTTTAATGCTGTTTCTTCTGAAAAACTGGTTTCTGCTTCTATTGCATTTATTATTTCATCTGCCGATTGATTTAATTCTTCAAGTTCCATGTTTTGTATTTGGTTAGCTGTTGGGAGTTCCTGCAGTGTGTTTTGAAGTTTAGAAACTGCCTCCGCCCTTAATTTCGGTCTAACAAGACCAAGGCGATTTTGATCTTTCACACTGAGTCTTTGTATAATTGTACTCTTGGCTAAAAACTTTGATGGGTCTGGTTTAGTTGTAAGCCGAACAAGTTGTCCTTGGTCGTTTTTTACAGACAAATGACCATCTTCTAATTCAAAATCATTTGGGTCTATAAATTCGGGGGGTTCTTGGCATAAACTTTTGTAAAATGCTCCGACCGTACTTTCTGTTAATTCACGCCGCATTGAGAGCATTGAGCGATGCCGTGTCAAAGGGATCATTTCACTCATATCGTCTCCACGATCAAAAACATCATAATCTTCTTCAGCTTCAATTCCTGCCATGTTTTAAATAATTAACTTTTTATTTTGCTTCATAAAAATGTCACAAGCATATGGCTCGATTCTTGACCCGCATAGAAGCCTGAAAAAGCCTTAGGCGTGAAGGGAAATAAGCGGAATATTACTGTTCCAAATAATCCATCTACTATTGATGCGGATCAAATTCTTACTGTTAAATTTCCGGACCTAGGAGCGGATGAAGTGATTGTGCCAGGCTCTGCACGTCTTACTTTCAAAATAGAACTCGCTTCAACAACAGACCCAAACAGGACAGTTGTCCAGAATCTGGGACGGGCAATCGTTAAGAAAATTTCTATAAAATTTGAGGGGCAAGAAATATTTTCTTTACACAATGCAGACATATTTTTAACCTATTCTGATCTATGGCTAACCGCGAATGAAAGGGCTGATCTTGCGTTTCAAGGAATCGAAAATGAAGAAGCACTAAAACATAGAATAGGCGCTGGAGATGCTAAAGACGGTAAAAGGTTTGTAGCCGTAAGTTATGCGTATGGAAATCGCTTTTTCATACCCCTAGATTTTGAGTTGTTAAAAGCGCATGCCCCATACTTTCGAGCAGCATTAAAAGACAGATTGTCATATGAACTAACTTTTAATGACCACAAATATGTTATTATATCTACAGACGCCGGAGCAAAGTACAGCATTTCTGACATCTCGTTAGAGTTTGACGTTGTTAGCAGCCCTCACTTAGCAAGGCTGATTGAGCAACAATATCAGTCAAAATTAGCAATATTTTACGAAAGAGTGATTCATCATTCTAAATATCCTAAAAGCAAGGCAGACACTATATGGAATTTTAGTTTTAGTGCCACAGCAAGATCGCTTAAAGGTATTTTATTGCTGTGCGAAGATGAAGAACCATTTCAAAGACAAACTGAAAATTTTGTTAATCCTAAAATAACGAAAGTGCAATGTACAATTGAGGGCAGTCCTAACCAAATCTACGCTAGCGGGCTTAAACCTTGTCATCATTTTGATGAAATAAGAAAACTGTTTGGAGGCGGGAGGTGTAGAAATCCGACAGTTGACCTTGTGTCTAAAGATTTGCATCTTCACAGTGTTAGACTTGATCATTATTTAACAACGAAATACGGTTTATGGATTGACCTAAGATCAACGGAGGATAATCAGTTACATGGAAGCGGGAGAACTGTTAGAGACATAATAAACATTCAAATTGATAAAGAAAAAGAGGCCGATAAACCGCTTAATGTGTATTTGTTTTTAATATATGATGCGCAGCTGACTATTAAAGAAAAGATTAGAAGATATACAATACTAAATTATTTTTATTTTATAAAAAGCATGTCTGTTCAGGTTTATCCAAAAGTGCCTACGCGCCGCCAAAAGAAGAGATAGTAGAAACCCCTAACATAAAAACCTTCAGATTAACCAACATTACACAAATGCAGCAAGTACTAGAGCAAGACCTTTCAAAATACAGCAAAACCAAACGAAGGTATTCTGCTGCCTTTAATGCTGTTACATATGTTAATACTGGAGCATCGACTATAAGTGCTCTATCAGCAGGAACGAGTGTTGGTCTCTTAGCAACGGGCATAGGCGCACCCGCAGCTTTACCTCTAGGCGGTTTGTCTTTAGCTCTTGGCCTGTGTTCATTAGCTGTAAGTGCGGCTGGCAAAAAATTAAAAACTAAACTCCAAAAGCACACAGCTATGGTTCAACTAATAACGGCTAAACTTAGCTCGTTCAAACTGACAATAAATAAAGCGCTTGTTGACTCAAACATCACGGATGAAGAATTTAATCGTTTACAGGCCGATTTTGATGACTACAAAAGACAAAAGTTTGATCTTCAAAGAAAGGCAAGGACAAGTTTTTCTCAACAGCCAGACGCCGAGCAGATAAAAAGGAATGCTTAAAAAAGTAAACGAGACATTAAACTCTGTTCTAAACAGCTCACATTAACAACACCAAAAGGTGTTTATACTTTAGTTTATGAGTCCAAGCGCAAAAAGACCGTCGATATTGATTCTGATTAAGAATTTTTTTTTAATTTAAATAAATATTTTGAGTTAGAAAAGAAACTCAACATGGATAAAATATATGAAGGCCCAGATGAATTGTTTGAAGGAATGCTTGAGAGAGAGCGTTTATCAAGAGCACTGAATGATATTGATTTAGAAGTCATTGACCCAACAAACGTACAGGCAAGTGTTGTTCATGCTATTTCTCAAGTTCCAGGTAAACTAACAATAAACCCGCCAGTTAAAGTAATGTCAGCTGTTTTAATCGACTATGTAACAATAAATGAAGAAAATCTAGAAGTCTGGGTCTCGACTAAACAACAGACTATTCTTTCTCATAATGACTTAACACCCGGTTGGGCAGACCAACTGCTTACGCAGTTTGATGTGGCCGCTGAAGAAGCCAAAATGAGAGGCTCTGGTTGGTCAGAGGGCGAAGTCTTAGAGATCAGATTAAAACAGGCTAAGTATGCACCGATTGTAGGCAAGTCTTACATTCCACTACCTCCAGCATTAGTTGCAAAAAGAGCAGTTTTAAACATAAAGAATACAGACGACAAATGTTTCATGTGGTGTGTTCTCGCAAGGCTGCATCACGTCGGCAAAAACGCAGAGAGAGTGTCTAACTATTGGGATTACATCAATGATCTTAACTTTAGCGGAATATCCTTTCCCGTTAGTGTAGATCAAATTGATCAGTTTGAAGAACAAAACAAACCAATAACTGTTAATATCTACACATGGGATGAGGAAACAAATTTGGTGCCGATTAAAGTGTCCAAGAACAGTCCAACAATAGGCAATCCAGACAAAAATCATGTTGACTTACTACTGATGCTTTCACCAGCGGGGCTACCGCATTACACATTAATACGCACAATGAGTAAACTAATGCAGCATGCTTCAAAAATGGGCATAAACAAGAATTCTGCAGAAAATGTTTAACAAGAATTCCATCCGCTCAAACCGCAAGCGAACATAAGAAACATTGTATCGGCCCAGTTGACTGTAATACAGAACTAATTACGCCCCCGCCAGGATCTAAAGTTAGTTTTAAGAACTGGAAACGGCTGCAAACAGTCCATACGTAGTTTACGCAGACTTCGAGTCGCTTATTGTTCCTTATGAAGGGCCAGCACCACAAAAACTTCGAAAAACGTCTTAATGAGTAATCATCAGATTTGTTCATTTGCCTTCATTATTGTTAGGTCGGATGGCGTTTATTCAGAACCAGAATTATATAGAGGACCAGATGCTGCAGAAACATTCTTAAAACGCATGCAGCAAGTGCGTAACGCCTGTTCTAATAATCTAAACTTATCTGAAATCATAATGGCGCCTGAAGACCAACAACAGTATGGCTCAGCCACGCATTGTTGGATTTGCGGTTTAGAGCTAACGCCCAAGAGTGTAAACCCCACAGTAAGAGACCATGATCACATTAGTGGGAAGTTTAGAGGTGCAGCGCACAGTAAATGCAATCTTCAACTAAAGTTGATCCAAAGACATGGAAGCTGCCTGTATTCTTTCACAACTTGCGAGGTTATGACTCTCACCTTATAATGCAAGCAGTAACCAGCGCCTTCAGGGTAGCATGCATTGCACAGTCATCAGAAAAGTACATGTGTTTCACTTTAAATAACATGTCTTTCTACGACTCTATGCAACACATGATGGGCTCATTAGAGGCACTGGCTATGTCCTTAAAGTCCTGCCCAATAACGGAAGAATATTTGACTCAACTCTTGTTAGAAAGGGTGTTTACCCTTATGAATACATGAACAGTTGGGAAAGGTTTGATGAAGACACACTTCCTCCTAAAGGCGCGTTCTTTTCTAGTCTCAGAGGAAAGGACATTAGCGACTCCGATTACCAGCATGCCCAAGATGCTTGGCAAAAGTTAGATTGTAAAACGATGGGAGACTATCATGACTCCTATTTAATGGCAGATGTATGTTTGTTGGCGGACGTCTTTGAAAATTATAGAAAGACCTGCATGAAACATTATAGCCTGGATCCCGCGCATTACATTTCTGCGCCCGGGATGAGCTGGGACGCTTTCTTAAAGTTTACTGGAGTACAGATTGATTTATTGTCTGACCTACCAATGATTCAGATGATTGAAAACGGATTGCGTGGAGGAATTAGTATGGCGTCGCATCATTACTGTAAAGCAAACAACAAATACTTGGACGACTATGATCCGAGTAAAAGGTCTAACTATCTCATATATTTAGATGCAAACAATCTGTATGGATGGGCTATGGCGCAATCGCTTCCATTACGCAACTTTAAAATGTACACAGGCGGCGATCCGAATAATATTCAAAAAGCATTAAAGTGGTTGGGCAGTTTAACGCCTGATCAACAGCGTGGTTTCATTCTAGAAGTTGACTTAGAATATCCTCATGAACTCCATGACCTGCATAATGACTATCCATTAGCAGCAGAAAGTCTAAAGATGAATCCAAGAGAGCCGCCTAAACTTGTGCCCAATCTTCGGGCAAAAAAAATTATGTCTGTCATTACAGACTTCTACAATTTTATTTAAGACATGGGTTGAAGTTGACAGCTGTTCATCGCATAATTGCTTTTGATCAAGAACAGTTCATGAAACCATACATCATGAAGAACACTGACCTCAGAACTAAATCCACAGATGCTTCAGAAAAAGACTTTTTCAAGCTGATGAACAACAGCTGTTTTGGAAAGACTATGGAGAATCCGCACAAGCGCAAAGATGTCAGATTAGTCACCCAGAGAGAACGAAGCAATTAAGCTGACTTCAAAACCTAATTATCAGGACTTCAGAAGATTTCATGATCAGCTTTTTGGCATAATGATGAAAAAAAAGAAAGTCAAATTAGACAAACCTGTATTATATGGGTTTACTGTTTTAGAATTATCAAAGCTTTTGATGTTAGAGTTTCTTTATGACTACTTTAAGCCCTCGTATCCTGAGTCCAGAGTACTTTACACAGATACAGACAGTTTTGTTATAGATATTCCTACTGAAGACATCTATAAAGACATGGAAACCGAAGTGGCTAAAGGTCATGCGGGATGGTACGACACGTCCCGATTACCCTAAAGATTCGCCTTTGCATTCAATTACTAACAAGAAGGTTTTAGGAAAGATGAAGGATGAATTATCTGGAAAGGTGATCAAGGAGTTTGTTGGTTTAAGGTCAAAAAGTACAGTATTTCGAGCCAGGAGAAAATCATTAAGAAAGCAAAGGGAATACCTCACAGCGTTGTGCAGTCAAACATATCACATGGCAACTACAAAGAAGCATTGTTTGGCAATAAGACTTTTCATCATGACAACGTAAAACTGCAATCTAATCTACATGAGATCAACACAACAGTTGTAACAAAGAAGTCATTAGATAGAACAAACACAAAACGGTGTTTTGTTAATCCAGAGTTTTCATATGCAATTGGGCACTGGAGAACCGTAAATTAATTAAAGCGGAACTGTGTCTGGCGGAATAATCTGCAGTTCTTCTTTCACAAAAGATCTTTGAGGAGCTGGTTGTTTTGTTGTGTCAGTTTCTCGTAAATAATACACGAGCGGATTCATTTTTACAATTCTTTTTATTTTCATATGGGTCAACACTCCAAACTGGATCGGTTGCCTGATGCGAGTGTTTCCCTTCTGCTTCCCCCGGGAAATAAAGGTACCTTACTTTCAATCCAAATGGTAATAGTTTGCCGGATGAAGACTCTCCTTCAACAGCATTTATTGTTTTTCTTTGATTGCTTGTACTGGCTTTAGCCCTTTAAATTCTTCATTATTCATTGCGCGCAAAACTGAGGGGAGTCTTCTAACCCATTCTGTGTTGCGAGAATTGTCAATCAGCTCTCTGTGATACTGGTAGGAGAAAAGTCTTTCGGCTAACTGTTTGTTAAAGTTTTTCAACTAAAGCCTGTGATCTGTGAACTCCCGGAATGCCTCTTCTAATAGTAACTCTGTGTTTTAACAATAATTGATTCATTTGGGCCTTTAAATTCTTTTCCATCATCGACTTGAATCATGCGAGGAAAGTTAAGGGGCCTCGTTGGTATATCATTGTATGGCAACAGCAACCAGCAGAAGCACTCTTTTGTGTTAATGGCTCCGCATCTTTGTATCTTGAAGCCATGTCAATGACTGTGAGTGCGTACTTAAATCTTTTTCGTCTAATCGAAATCAGAGGGTAAATATAGAAGATCCATTTGATGGGTGTCGTTTGGATTTTGTGTTCACAAAGTGCGGTCTCTGTATTCGTCTAGGGGCAGGTAAATAAATTTGCCAAATTGCTTGTTTAGATAACCATTCCTTTGCTGTTTGTTCACTGACCCCCCGCCGCTTGGCTTAGCTTTTGTATTGCTGTGATACCCTTCCAATATCCTTTGGGCGAATAATAGATTTTGTTCATTTTTTATTCAGCCAATATTATGGGCAACAAAATACACGACGGTCATACCAAAGGCAATAAACGCGATTTCTTGCATCTTTTGTTTTTCTGATGGTTGATAAAAGTCACTGAATTTTGGTGGGGGCAATGTCTGGACCGGTTTGCCTGTTACTAGATAATATTGTTTTATTGCTTGATCAACATCTTTAAATATGTAAGCTGCATGCCCCTGTTTTTTCAGTGTGTCATTAATAAAATCTAACTGCTCAAGTCTCTGCTTTTCATAGGCGTCTTGTTTCAGCTGCTAGTTGCTCCATAGCTTTGTTATGTCTTTTTCTCTCGCCGTCATCCCGCAGTTTACTAAATGCAAAATTACTTCCGCTAAAAGCAAGCGCATTCACCACAGCGCCACCTATCATCATTACGAGTGAGGCCATTTTTTATAAATGTATTTTTTTATTTACATATTTATACTGTCTGGAATTATTCCTTGCTTGACTAGAAAATCTTTCGTAGCAAACGAAGCTGCAATGATAGCAATTAGCTTTGCTGAATCCTCAAAGTCTAGTTTGCCAAGATCTGCTGGTTTAATTCTTAACAAGCTTTTACCAAGCATTGAGTATCCTACACTTAGACCTCCAATAACAGCAGAATGGTATACAAAGGTTGGTAACAGTTTTTTCGGTGCTCATTTTTAAAAATAAAAATAATTATAATTTAATAAAAAACATGAACAGCGATGATCTACTACAGCTACAGGGCAGCCCAAACCTTCCTGAACTTATGAATGACCAAGTTGATGATCAAGCTATTATGCCAAAAAGGAAAGGCTGTATTCTTTGGCAGCATGTGGGAAAACAAAACAGTTCCTCGGAACTGAATTCAGCATAGAACAGATTCAACAGATGTCGCCGCAAGACATTTTAAAATATCATAACAGGTATGAAGCGCAGCTGGGGTCTAGAATGGTGAAAAGTGTGGGGCAAACGGTTCTTAGTTTGTACACTAAACTAGTCAGTAGATTTGCTCCCATTGATTTCTGACAAGATCTTACGTATGATTTAACGCAGATCCAGTTTTAACAAAGTCATTAGAGTCTCTAGGGTGTGATCTATACTACAGATTTGGAGCATTGTTATCGCCATTAATCATGGGATTAATAACTTTTAATCATATAGATTTTGTTTCCCTTCAAAATGAGCGAGCTGGAAAATCATCAGAACCAGAATCAGGGAAAAATTGAATCAGGTGGAGAAAGTAAACCAAGCCAGAAAATCAGCAGAAAACACTGAATCAGGTGGGGCCAGTGAAAGCATCCTCATCCTGGGCGTGTAAAGCAGGAAAAAATTAGCAGAGTGGAACAGACAAAAAAAATTAATGTTACAGAATATAACTCATCATGAAAGCATAACACCGCCAACGTCAGAACAAGTTGATTCAATGCCAGCTATAAAAACTCCATGTGATTCTAGGGCCCCAAAGTCTTCATGGAATATTGAACTTAAAACTGTTGCCATTTTTGGCGCCATTGCTGCTGTTGGGGGCAGTTATTACGTTATAAAATATATAAACCAATGGCAACAAAAACAAAAGCAATCAAAAAATCTGAACCACTAAATACAGAGAAAGACAACTGCACGCCAAAACCGCCAATAACAAAGCATCATTTTGATCCATTTATAATGCAATAATATTTTAAATTTTTTTAAATAAAAATAGATCATGGCGTATTATAAAATGATAAAGTCAATAAATAAAGACATGGAGTCTATAAAAGACATTTCCATAGACCAGAATTGTAATCAATGTGGTTGCTTAGGATGTAAAAACTTCATTAAGATCTATGCAGAAAACGCTGAGCAAGACATCCTCAACGATGACGCGTTTTTTGAGGCGTGTGTGTACTATATTAGACATCTACTATTTAAGACAAAAACATAAATTGTTTTTTAATAATTATAAGATAACTTGAATAAAAACTTGGTTGTACTTAGAGGATGACTTAGTTATGATCTTAGGTTAACTTGGGTAAGAACTTAGAAGTGACTTGAGAATAACTTGAGGATAACTTGGGTAAAAACTTGTGGATGACTTGAGGATGACTTCAGGATGACTAGAGGATGACTTGAGGATGACTTGAATAAGAACTTAGAAGTGACTTGAGAATAACTTGAGGATAACTTGGGTAAAAACTTGTGGATGACTTGAGGATGACTTCAGGACAACTTGAGTAAGAACTTAGAAGTGACTTAGGGTGACTTGAGGATGACTTAAGGAAACTTGTGGATAACTTGAGTGCATGCGTGGGGTGGGGGTGTGGGGTGGGGGGTGGGGGTGTGCATGCGTGGGTGGGGGTGTGGGGGTGTGCATGCGTGGGTGGGGGTGTGGGGTGGGGGGTGGGGGGGTGGGGGGGTGTGCATGCGTGGGTGGGGGTGTGGGTGGGGGGTGTGCATGCGTGTGGTGGGGGTAAGCAGGAGTTACCTCCCTTAGTGTCCGCACATAGCAAGTACAGGCAGTACTGCAGCCCTCTTGCTGCTATAAATAGGCGTTCACCGCATGAACAGTTATTTATAGCAAGGCGGATTTACTGCAGCCCTCTTGCTACTAAAATAAGGCGTTCACAGCATGAACGGCTATTTATAGCAAGGTGGATTTACCGCAGCCCTCTTGCTACTAAAATAAGGCGTTCACAGCATGAACGGCTATTTATAGTAGCAGTCAGCAAGGCTAATTTGTTTCAAATATAAGTTTTTTAGCATACGAATCAGCCGTGTTTACCCCGCCTTAAGAAATGAACGCCATGTTTTTTAAACATGGCTTTAGCTGTCTCAAGCCAGCTCCCAACAATCAACGCGTGATGGGTTGTTTTGCTTCAGCCGACTTTCAACAATGCAGCGCCATTTTTTAGATAAGGACCCATCTCATCGATAGCCAAACACGTATTAAAACTGGCTACATCTTGTTTCATTTCCTTGAACCGACAAACCTTTAAGATAGTCGTTCATTTCCAAAGCAGTTAGTTCACTTTTTTCGTTTTCTAGAAAAACAATCTCTCCGGTTTCACAACATGCTTCGCCTAATTCTTTCAACAAATACTCTAACATGCAGTTAAAGTAAAACTTATGGCCACAAATAGCACAAACCTGTTCTTCAGTAACGTTTTAGCCATTTTAAAATAACACAATTAAAACACAGTGGTCACACCAGATCGCAGTCAAAACACAACCTTCTTGTTCAATAGTCCGAGCAAACAATGGCAAACCCGGTCGTGTCACGCGACAGCCTCGATGCGGTGTGTCGACGTGGCAATCTAGAATTTTCCAAATCATTTTCTGATGCAATGTGGTGCAACCCAGCCGAGTGTGAGTTTGCAACCAGAGCGCCTGGCCTGCGGGCGCCATAATTACAGGTCATAGGATCCGTCCAGGTACTGCCTGCCACAAACCCCAAGCCCTCTAATTAGGGGTGTTCGCACAGTGTCTCAGCCAAGTTTTAGTTTGGTGACTGTCTCCGCAAAAATGATAGTATTGAAAATGACTGTATGCGCGAAAATGATTAGGAAAAATAGTTTGAAGTCTTACTTGTCAGAGAACGTATAAATGCCAATCCTGGTCACTTTCGCCCGAAAACTGGTTTGAGGGCGAAAGTGAGTCAGGATTGGCATTTATACGTTCTCTGTTCTCTTGGGTTTGAACGTTGGACCTAAGGATCACTGGCCAACGGGTCATTCAGGGTGTGGTCATCACGGGATGGCTGATTTTTTTAAATTCTGTACCAACCTCTGCGCCACATCAGAGGCAGTGCACCCACGCTGCTCATTCTGACAGCCCATCCACAGCCACAGCCTGGTCAGCCCCGCCGCAGCACCGGTACCGGCAATCCACAGGGAGCAGTCAATGTCAAGTCGTCAAGAGGCAACCCACCGGAGGAGACAATGCACTGCTGACGAGTCACTTCGGTGGTGTTCAGTTGCGCCTGTTCTGATCTAACATACGCAGGACACAACCTACTAAGCCCCCTACTGACGACAATAATTGCTTAGTCGCGGAGCCGGCGTGAGTGAGCTCTCCCTCCAGAGGGCGCCACCACGTCCGTCCAACGAAAGCCCCCATGGACTCGCCGATATCGGTGACCCCGACGGAACCAAACCAAGACCACAGACGTGGAGAGGACATCGAAATTGAGGTCACCATGAGAGCAGGGCATGAAGGGCCACAGAACCTGAGACATTTTTTTATGCTGATCGATGAGAATGAGGATGATTAAGATGATGCTACGGATTTCCATTTCGGTCTGAGACTACATGACAGGGCTGTACTCTACGCTTCCTTTCATAATATATCCCGGCGTCAACCAGGCCCGAGAGATACAGGCACCTGCAGTGTTGGTCAGGAAATTTGAGCAACACTCTCAGAAACGCATCCATTAAGTGGATGAAACTCGACTGTGTGGTCCCAGTCTTCCCAACTGAGTCCGCAGCAAACTCAACTCTGGGTAGGAGCCGGTCGGGGTAGAAAAACCCACATGACTCTGATGGATTCGAACCCCGACCTCCCAGCCGGGAGTCCGCGACGCTAACCACTTTGCCACGGCGGCTGGTCGATTTGTTTTGTTGCTGATCAAGTTGACAGTGCAACGACCAAAATGAAATAGTTTTGGGGGGCCAAGTCTCGGTAATGGCCTGCCAGTCCCAAGAATTAGTGGAAGTCCTTCTTCGTTGCAGGTCGGGGTGTTCGGCGATTCTTCTCCACCACCATGTCCTCAGTAGCAGCAAACGTCCCAGGTCCAATCATCATCCGTAGGAACTCCCGTACAAATAAACAGAAGTATTCTGAGTGACGTTCAGAGAAACTGGTCTCCAATCTGCTGAAGAGTCGACGCATTCTGCAGAACTCATGACATGGCACTCTACTGGAACTTTCACTGTGGTGTACACATGACATAACACTCCAGTGGGCCTGTTACTGTGATGCACACATGCCCTAACAGTCTACTGAAACTGTCACTGTGGTGTATACATACAATAACACTCCACTGAAACTGTCACTGTGGTGTACACATGACATAACAATCCATTGAAATTGTCACTGTGGTGTACACATGACATAACACTCAAATGAAACTGTCACTGCGGTGTTCACATGACAGAACACTCCACTTGAATTGTCACTGTGATGCACACATGACTTAACACTCCACTTGAATTGTCACTGTGATGCACGCATGACATAACACTCCACTGGAACTGTCACTGTGGTGTACACATGACATAACACTCCATTGGAATTGTCACAGTGATGTACACACGACATAAACACTCCATCGGAACTGTCATTGTGGTGTACACATGACAGAACACTCCATTGGAACTGTCACTGTGGTGTACACATGACACAACACTCCTCGGAAACTGTCACTGTGGTGTACACACGACATAACACTCCATCGGAACTGACATTGTGGTGTACACATGACATAACACTCCATCGGAACTGTCACTGTGGTGTACACACGACATAACACTCCATCGGAACTGTCACTGTGGTGTACACACGACATAACACTCCATCGGAACTGTCACTGTGGTGTACACACGACATAACACTCCATCGGAACTGTCACTGTGGTGTACACATAATATAACACTCCATTGGAACTTGTCACTGTGGTGTAACACATTCATAACACTCCATCGGAACTGTCACTGTGGTGTACACACGACATAACACTCCATCGGAACTGTCACTGTTGTGTACACACGACATAACAGTCCATCGGAACTGTCACTGTGGTGTACACACGGCATAACACTCCATCGGAACTGTCACTGTGGTGTACACATGACATAACACTCCATCGGAACTGTCACTGTGGTGTACACACGGCATAACACTCCATCGGAACTGTCACTGTGGTGTACACACGACATAACACTCCATCGAACTGTCACTGTGGTGTACACACGACATAACACTCCATCGGAACTGTCACTGTGGTGTACACACGACATAACACTCCAACGGAACTGTCACTGTGGTGTACACATGATATAACAGTCAACTAGAACTGTCACTGTGGTGTACACACGACATAACACTCCATCGGAACTGTCACTGTGGTGTACACATGGCATAACAGTCAACTAGAACTGTCACTGTGGTGTACACATGACATAACAGTCAACTAGAACTGTCACTGTGGTGTACACACGACATAACACTCCATCGGAACCGTCACTGTGGTGTACACATGACATAACAGTCAACTAGAACTGTCACGTGGTGTACACACGACATAACAGTCAACTAAGAACTGTCACTGTGGTGTACACATGAAATAACAGTCAACTAGAACTGTCACTGTGGTGTACATATGACATAACAGTCAACTAGAACTGTCACTGTGGTGTGCACATGACATAACACTCCATTGGAACTGTCACTGTGGTGTGCACATGACATAACAGTCAACTAGAACTGTCACTGTGGTGTACACATGACATAACACTCCATTGGAACTGTCACTGTTGTGTATACATGTCATAACACTCTGCTGGAACAGTCACTGTGGTGTACACATGACATAACACTCCCCTGAAACTGTCACAGTAGTGTACACATCACATACACTCCACTGTGTAATGTACAAACCATACACCATTCCAGTAGAACTCTTACCGTGGTGTACACATGACATAACACTCCACTGAAACTGTCACAGTAGTGTACACATCACATACACTCCACTGGTGTAATGTACAAACGATACACCATTCCACCAGAACTCTTACCGCGGTGTACACATGACATAACAAACGATTCACCATTCCACCAGAACTCTTACCGTGGTGTACACATGACACCACTCCAAATGAACTCTGACTGTGGTGTACATGTTGCATAACACTCCACTGTAACTGTCCTTGTGGTGTACAGATGACAAAACAGTCCACTGTAACTGTCCCTGTGGTGTACCCATGACATAACACTCCACTGTAACGTCCTGTGATGTACACATGGCATAACACTCCACTGTAACCGTCCCTGTGATGTACACATGGCATAACACTCCACTGAAACCGTCCCTGTGATGTACACATGGCATAACACTCCACTGTAACCGTCCCTGTGATGTACACATGGCATAACACTCCACTGTAACCGTCCCTGTGGTGTACACGTAGCATACCACTCCACTGTAACCCCCCCCCCCCTCCCCCTGGGATGTACACATGACATACCACTCAACTGTAACTGTCCCTGTGGTGTACACATGACATAACACTCCACTGTAACTGTCCCTGTGGTGTACACATGACATAACACTCCACTGTAACTGTCCCTGTGATGTACACATGACATACCACTCAACTGTAACTGTCCCTGTGGTGTGCACATGACATAACACTCCACTGTAACTGTCCCTGTGGTGTACACATGACATAATAATAATAATAATAATAATAATAATAATAATAATAATAATAATAATAATAATAAAATAATAATAATAATAATAATAAATAATATAAGGAACATTTAGTGCGCTTAATCTTAAACCAAAAGCCCTAAGCGCTTACAGCAATAAGCCCTAACACACACACACACACACACACACACACACAGACACACACACACACACACACACACACACACACACACACAAACACACACACACACACGCACACCCACACACCCGCGAAGGAGCAGAAAAATTATGTTTTGAAGAGAGTTGTTTTGAGGAGGACTTGAAAGAAGAAAGACTGTTTGAGTTTCGGAGTGCAGAAGGGAGATTGTTCCAGCAGGAAGGAGCCTGAAAAGAAAAAGAACGTTCACCAAGTGTTCTGGCTCGAAAACGAGGGATCTGCAGAATGCGAGTGTCAGAAGAAGAGCGAAGCTGTCTGGAAGGAGTATAGGTCGACAGAAGTTTAGAGAGGTAAGATGGAGCGAGGCCATCCAATGCCTTGTAGCAGAGCAAAGAAAGTTTGTACTTGATGCGTTTTTCAACAGGAAGCCAGTGCAAAGATTTAAGCAAGGGAGAAACATGAGAGGTTTTCGGAGATTTCGAGACAAGGCGAGCAGCATTATTTTGGACTTTCTGCAATTTTGCAAGGAGATTCTGTGGACAGCCAGCAAGAAGAGAATTACAGTAGTCAAGTCTTGAAAGAATGAAAGCAGAAACCAGAGTCTTGGTGGCTTCTTCAGACAGAAGGTGGCGCACAGAACTGATTCGCCGAAGCTCCAAGTAGCAAGCACGGCAGATAGAAGAAATCTGATTTTGAAAAGAGAGTGTCTGATCAAGTACAACGCCTAGATTTCGCACAGTGGTAGAGGTCTGAATGAGAGAGGTACCAAGTTGGACAGAAGAAGGAACAGAGATTGTAGACATGAGCCGTTTTGGGAGAATGAAGATCAGTTCAGTTTTGTCATTGTTTAACTGAAGTTTGTTGCAAGTCATCCATGCCTTTATGTCAGAGATGCAGAGCTGTGAGCGATCAATGATGGAGGAGAGGAGAGAGATGTCACCAGAAATGTACATTTGATTGTCATCAGAGAAGCAGTGGTGTGAAATGTCATGATGGGCTACAATGTCAGAGATGGGTTGGGTATATAGAACAAACAGAATGGGACGAAGGACAGAGCCTTGGGAACACCATAATTCAAGTCAGCAGAGCTTGAAGAAAAACCATTGAGAGAGACAGTTTGGGTTCGACCAGAAAGGTAAGAATAAAACCATGCCAAAGCTTGAGAAGAGATGCCAAAAGTATGTTGAAGTCTAGTGAGGAGGTGGAGTGATCAATGGTATCAAAGGCAGCGGACAAGTCAAGAAGAGAAAGCAGTGAAACCTGACCATTATCAAGAGCAGAGAGAAGATCGTTTATTATTTTCAGCAGAGCAGTTTCTGTACATAACACTCCACTGTAACTGTCCCGGTGGTGTACACATGACATAACACTCCAATGGAACTGTCACTGTAGTGTACACATCACATAAACTCCACTGAAACTGTCCCTGTGGTGTACAGATGACACAACACTCCACTGTAACTGTCCCTGTGATGTACGCATGACATAACACTCCACTGTAACTGTCCCTGTGGTGTACAGATGACACAACAGTCCACTGTAACTGTCCCTGTGGTGTACACATGACATAACACTCCACTCTAACTGTCCCTGTGGTGTACAGATGACACAACAGTCCACTGTAACTGTCCCTGTGGTGTACACATGACATAACACTCCACTGTAACTGTCCTTGTGGTGTACACATGATATAACACTCCACTGTAACTGTCCCTGTGGTGTACAGATGATATAAAACTGCACTGTATCTGTCCCTGTGGTGTACAGATGATATAACACCCCACTGTAACTGTCCCTGTGGTGTACACATGACACAACACTCCACTGTAACTGTCACTGTGTTGTACACATGACACAACACTCCACTGTAACTGTCACTGTGGTGTACACATGACACAAGACTCCACTGTAACTGTCCCTGTGGTGTACACATGACACAACACTCCACTGTAACTGTCCCTGTGGTGTACAGATGATATAACACTCCACTGTAACCGTCCCTGTGGTGTACAGATGATATAACACTCCACTCTAACTGTCTCTGTGGTGTACAGATGATATAACAATGCACTGGAATTGTGACTGTGGTGTAGGCATGATATAGCACTCGGCTGGAACTGTTCTGTGATGTACACATGACATCGCTCTTTAGATTATAAATGACTGTAGTGTACACATGATAGAGCACTCCTCTTGAACGGTGAGTGTGGTGTAGATATGACATCACACTCCATGTGGACTGTCCCTGTGGAGTACATATGAGATAACACTCCCTAGAAAACATTACTGTGGTGCTCACCTAACAGAACTCTCCACAGCAACTATTGCTGTAGAGTCCACGACAGGCAGTGTTACACTGGAATGTTATGACATGGGTACTTTATCTTGACAGTACCAGTGGAGTCTTATCTGATGTGTACACCACAATGACAGTTCCAGTGAGTTGTTCGGTTACGTGCTAATAACAAGGACAGTTGATGTGGGGTGTTTTATGTCATGTGTACATCACAGTGATAGTTCCAGTGGAGTGTTATGTAATGTATACACCACAGGGACGGTTACAGTGGAGTGTTATGTCATGTGTACATCACATTTACAGTTCCCATGCAGTGGTATGCTATGTGCACACCCCGGTGACAATTCCAGTAGAGTGTTATGCAATGTGTACACCACAGGGACACTTACAGCGAAGTGTTATGACATGTGTACCTAACAACGGTAGTTCCAGTGGTGTGTTATGTCATGCGTACATCACAGTGTCAGTTCCTGTTGAGTGTTATGCCATGTGCACATCATAGTGACAGTTTCAGTGGAGTGTTATGTCATGTGTACACCACAGGGAAAATTACAGTGCAGTGTTATGACATGGGTACATAACAACGATAGTTCCAGTGAATGTTATGTCATGTGTACACCACAGTGACAGTTCCAGTGGAATGTTACGTCATATGTACATCGTAGTGAGAGTTCCAGTGAGTGCTATGCTATGTGTATAC